>OZ038385.1:27887545-27935250 GCA_964036045.1 Eutreptiella sp. 'Long Island Sound 2002' | reverse complement strand
CCCCGTGCACCTCGTTAGCGCGCCAATCCCCCCCCCCCCGCGCGCCTGGTTAGCGCCAACCCCCCCCCCCCCCCCCGCGCGCCTCGTTAGCGCCAAACCCCCCCCCCGCGCCTCGTTCGCAACCCCCCCCCCCCCCCCCGCGCCTCGTTAGCGCCAAACTCCCCACCCCCCGTGCGCCTCGTTAGCGCCAACCCCCCCCCCCCCCGTGCGCCTCGTTAGCGCCAAACTCCCCCCCCTCCCGTGCGCCTCGTTAGCGCCAAACTCCCCCCCCCCCCCGTGCGCCTCGTTAGCGCCAACCCCCCCCCCCCCCCCGCGCGCCTGGTTAAACGAGGCGCGCAGTCTCAGTCAAACAATGCAGTTTTTTGGCAACACCACGAAAGGGATGGGGAGAAATAGGTGTGGCAATATACACAGAAAATTTCCACATGTGTGTGTATACGATGGCATGTGTGTGCATTGAATGCAAAACGTGCACCCGATTTCAGACCCTACCATGTTCAATTGATTTTGGTTGAGGAGTTGGTGCTTGTTTGACTGTTGGAGTAGTTGTATTACAATGGGCTCCAAGTTCCACGGCACCACTTGCCATATTGCCCATCCCCAATCGAAGTGGTATTTGGAATTTTGCATGGTGAATGTCAACATTTTTGTGTGTGTTTAGAGCTAGGATGGGGGCATCCAAATATTGTGCTTCCCATTCATGATAGTGCATGCGTTGCCGTAGTGGAGCATAGATTTTTCTCACCACACCTCTTTCCCGGGAAACCTCAGCACATACTTTTTTTTGGCACATCTCTTATCGCATCAACTTGTTCAAGGGCTGGCACCCCCCTTCCCGACGCCGAGTGTCTTCCCGTCATGTGCGCACCCATTCCATGTTTGAGGCAAATGCTAACTCCAAGCCGACTGGCTGCAAAGGTGAAAATGGACACACCCAATGTTGACAACGACACCAACATAGGCACCGAGAAGTTGAGGCTGAGACGGTGATACGTGCATGTGGTGGAAATGAGCAAAAAGCGTGTGAAAAGGGGTGGAAATGGGTGCAACTCCAAAAAAAAAAAGCCACATCCCCAATGTTGAAGAAGCATCAAAACCAGCTGCCAAACATCCATGATGCCCGGAGTATCGTAAAGTATGGGTTTAGGGGGTGCCCTTGCACTACGTGCTACTTTTAGACCATGTTCCCCCCAAAGAGCCCCCAGGTACACCCCTTCCAAATGCCCTAGGTCACCCAAACTACTAGCAGATGCCAAATGCGGCACCATGGGAGCAAAGTCAACTTTCCAAGGGCAGGGCAGGTGAGGGATGTAATCCCAGCAACAAATTTCAGCACTCTGCACTATCGCACCCATGTTGCTCAGACTCTATTGCATGTGACTGAATAGTTGGTGCTTTGCTGTGCCCTGTGACTTAGTTCAGCTACCTTCCCTCCTAAGAACGACCCAGCGCTCCTAAGAACGACCTCATTGGTCGAATCATGTCCGAAATCATGCAAAATTGCCCAAAATCTCCCAAAATCAGGCCTGAATCTAAGACAAAACACCTCAATGTCAAAATTACCTTGCATATAATGTTGGCGGGTGAAGTCTGACCTCCGATGATTTTTCCGAATTTTCGATCTTGATCGTCATCATGATCATGTACATGATGGATGACACTGTTCATCACATTCTGCATGATGGCGACCATCCAGGGATCTTCTCCTGTTGTCTTGGGGACGAGGTCTGTGGGTTTCAGCACTCCTCTTCATCGTATTCCTTCTCTCGTTGCTCCTTCGTTGTGTGTCCGTCACCTCAACTCAAGTGCTGAGGGTATTGGTTTTGGTGCTTGTGGACAATTGGGCGCCCTCGGCACCCATCGCTTCAGCCTCCCCACCCTTCACCCTCATTAAAGGTTGGCGTGTGATCTCCAAGATTTACTCCTCCGTGCCGCTTGCATCGGAGCAATCTCCTAACGAAGGCCCCCAGGCTGTGACGCCTCGAGATTTTGCACGTGCCTTGAAGGCCGTGTGGGACGATTACGTAGGTGCCGGCCGCGCGTGCAACGGCCAGAAGATGGCGAAGGTATTCCACCCGCAGGCCACGCTGACGTTTGCTAGTGATCAAGGGGTCATAGTCATTGGCTGCGAAGCATTCTGCAGCCGCGTGGCGCAGCGTTGGAGTATGCCTCAGCACCAGCCCTTCGTGCACCTCCATGAGCAAGGCATTGCTGGAAGTGCTGACACGATCCTGGGCCTTGAGTTTGCGGACAACCCGAATGTAGCACTGGCCACGCTGCGGATTGGGTTCCCGCCGGTGCTATATACCGACCTACTGTCGATGCTGTGCGCAAATGGCCGATGGTGGGTCGTGGCAAAGAGCAGTTGCAGTGTGCCGTTCCTGCTTGACGAGAAAAGGTAGGAAGGGCTTGGAGGAGGCCCACGCAGTCATATGTGCTGTGCATTCCCAAGGAAGATGTGCATGAGACAAAAGCATGCGCCATCACAGCTCATCAGCAACGTGAGTCCCTAATCTGGGGCCTGGGTTTCCACAGGCACCCCAAGAAGTGGTTGCGACCACCCCTCTTTCAACTTTGGCGCAAGTACAGGTTAGAGAGATGTTTTGATATGTCAACTGTGGACAGGTGGGCCAGAGAAGGCTCAATTCTGTCTGTAGATATCACAGGAGACCCCTGTGCTTTGCCCTGGAGTGCGACCTCATAGCCTCACGGTGTAGTCAATGGAGAGGGGTGAAGCTTAATGATGACTCTTGCCTCAGTTTTGCAAGATGTGGGTAGGGACTGGGTATTGATTGATTTTTGCTGGTGGATCACACATTCTTTCACACCGATGCTGGACATGAGGTGGCAGTGAATTTTCGATTTGGTGACCCTCACATCGCTTCGGTGTTTACCAAGTGGCATCTGAATGTGCACACACTGCAGTCCAGGCATTAACCTTTACTTTCTTCCCCTTGTACCAATGCTTTGTGTTCATGCTATGAAGATCTGTGCTGTAGATTTGTTCCTGATTTTTCAGGTATTCCAGTGTTGCCTGATACTGTTGGCGACCACAATAATATTCCTGATGTGTGGCAGATCGAGCGGCCCTGTGCTGCATACCAGCTGTGTGCCCACAACATAAGAATGTTGTACGACCCAGCATAATTGGGACAATAGCGAAGAAAACGAAAGGCAGGGCTCAGAGCAAGGTGCAGTGAGGTGATGTGTGAGTCAGGTTGCATAGTCAGGAATACATTTTGTGATGAAGAAACATTGTATGTCCTGAATTCAGTGCACATCACTGTCACAGGCCTTGACCATTGGTCATCTGCACTGTTGGTTGTACTCCGCAGCGTCCCGTACATGTGAGCAATTTTCTTTGTGTTTGTGTAGTGCACACCTGCTGTTCTCCACCAGCATGCGTGTGCTCAAAAGCATTGCGGTCGCGAAGGAGTCCCCAGATGCACGCTCAGTGACACCCTCAGTGTCAGGAACTCAAAAAAAAATGTCACCAAGGACAACTAGCGTGCCGCCTTGTGTTGCCGACCTGCATCCCGGTGCTCCGGATATTTACTCATCCGCATATTTACTAGTATTCTTTGTGCCCACTTTGGTTTCGCCGAGGTTGGCATTGGCTGAGTTCGTCATGAGTTGCATGAGATGTGTTTCACAATCTAGTAACCTTGTTGTTAGGGGTGGATGCCGGTGGTCATGGGTGGTCGTGAGTGGCCGTCAGTGGTTGTGGGGGCCAGTGCCAGTATCCAACACATTTGTTTCATGAAGATGTTGCTATCTCACCCGCACTGCAGACCCAAACGCCTCCTCCTGTAGTGGAACAACCCACCCTCTTGAAGCGAAACAAAGCCAGGTAGAGTTTGGTTGCCTGCCTGGGAAAGGGGCTCCGTAGGGTGGCATGCGGAGTAGGCGCATGCATGCACTCCAATAGCAACGTATGTGGAGGTTGGGGCATCGTCACAGGTGCAGTGTCAACCTCCAGTGTCATGAGCTTGTATGAGAGCAGAGGCTACTTTGACGGTGCATCTGTTGACCAATCTGCCGCTTTTGCATTCCATTGACCCTCGTAGTTTGCACAGTGGTGAAGTGGTTTATGGTTCAAGCTGTCCAGGACCAGATGAGCATTGCTTTTGGGGTGTCCTGCGACAACTTGTCTCCTACTTGGCATGGGAGAGGGACACGCATGGAACGTATAGAGCTTCAAGGGTGGTACCATCATTTGAGGCGTGGTGGCCGTCAACAGCAACAGCACTCACACCAGTGTGTGTGTACGTGTATCTTGTTCTTGGGCATATCCTGGAAGGACAAACTTGCAGGCTTGATTGTTGCATTGTGTACAGTCAAGGGGCTCCATTTGAGAAACCTTTGAGAGACATCCTCACCATTTTGGCTGACCCAGTGTGTGTGTGGCAAGCCATCCCTTGCCTCGTCCCAACCACCTGTATTGATTTGATTGATAACTGGGTAAGGAGCAAGGTGACTCCAGTGGCATCCCTCTGGTATGGGCTCAAGGCAGATGTCTCCAGCTGTGCAATACAAGGAGAATTCCTCACAGCACCAGATAGGCCTCTGGTGCCCGTGACACTTCCAGGGTTTGAGGGCTGCAAAATGCACCACGGCTGGTGTCCAGTTGCCTTGACTGGCCAGACCACACAAACAAACAGAGAGCATGCGCGTGCCCAACTACAAGCAGAGAGCATGCTGTTCAATTCAGCACAACTGCCATACCGAAGCGACACGAAGTGAGGAATGCTGTTTGGACACTGTGTCGGGTTGTTTCTTTGCTGCTTTGTGGCGTGTGAGCATCAATTGTTGTATCTCGAATCTGGGGTCATCAGTGACCAACCCAAATAGTAGCTCTCCTTCTGCAGCAATTCTCCTGAAACAGCCTGTTTAACAGCACACATGATTGCGCAACTGGCTGGTTTTGAAATGTGACGTAATTCTCATGGAACAATTGATACTCCCAAAAAGGCGGCCGGGGGTGGGGGGGTGGGGCATTAGGTACCAACAGTCCATATGCCTAGCCACTCATGTTAGGGGGGGGGGCGTTGGCAGAGGTTGGAAGGGGGTCCATTGGATATGGCAAACCCTTGTCTTCTCAGAGTCTCCAAAGCAGATTGATGTGGTTACATAACTCTTGCCGTCTCAGTCTCTAGGGTGGAGAGAGGTAGTGTGACGTAACCCCTGCCTCAGGGTCTCCAAAGCGAAGCGCCAAAAAGAAATGCATGGATTGCCAAAAAAATACCATCTAGCAAACAGATTGCCCCGCGCACATCGTGCGCTCAATCATCCCCTCATATTCCATCCGACCAGCGCTCTTCTTGAGGTATTGGGAATGCCATGCACGCAGTGCGCACGCAGTGCAAAGTTTTGGATGTCGGCAAATACTCGAACCCTAGTTTTGGCCCCTTTTCACAAGTTTTTGGTTCCGTACCAGGGTTTTTTTGGCTTCTCAAGCATTTGGGATGTGGCATATTTGAATTGTCAACCATTTCCCCCTAGAAGAGGCCCATCGACAAAGTGTACACAGTCGACACGACCCGGATCTCGACGTCGTCATTGTCGACACTGCAGCGAGCCTCGTATCCGTAGAGGCGGTTCGATTCGCCCTGCAGAGTACTCTTCCGGACAGATAGTACGTGCACCAAAACCTTGGTCGACTTCAAGGTGATTCTCGAACCAAGATGCTCAAGATCATCGATCGGTATGGCCACGTCCACAACTGCAAAGAAGTCCACGTGGTCATCGTCGCTCGAAGGCTCTCGATCGCCGATACTTGATGGTGGCGAGTCGACACCAGGACCGGACAGTTCTTCTTCGACGATGCTGTTGGTTATAACTACAACCAGAAGTATCGATGGACACCTGGCCAACCCTATGGTATTGACACCTTTCAGTCTTCCCCCTAGTAAACAGGTGACAGGTATTCTTGGGTGAGTATCCTAGCCTCTGCGTGCACAATATGCACGCAGTGCGCACGCAGTGCACACGCAGTGCGCACGCAGTGCAAACACTTAGCCATTGAGCATGCCCGAGCCTTTGGCTAGTTTGCCACAACAGCCTTCAGCCATATGCATATGCACGGCGTGGGTTTTGCCCAATTCAGTGCTTCTAACAACATTGAATAGGATGAGATGAGGATCAGATTTGGATCGCTCCTCTCCGCATTGGAGTCCCAGAGACAGCAATGCTAGAGGCTATAGGTGTCAACATAATGAGATGCATATGTCAATAAATGGCATTTTGTTGGTTAGATACTGACAGCAATTGGCCATCACCTTGTCACAAAGGTCTGCACACCACTATTGGCATAGTCACCTGGATTTTCAAGTTTCGCGGGTCAGCAAAATTCGCTCGTTTACCAAAGATGGCGTCTACAGGGACAATCTATTTCAACTTTCAACACTTCCATGGGTAGAGTGGAGTATTGTGGTGTGTCGGGTGGGATGGGTGGTGCGACCACTATTTTGCAAACCTTTGCCCCTCAGTACCCACGTGCATCCTTGGACGAAGACTAATGTTTTGTTTTTCGAGAGAAAATTCCGCCCCCATGCGTGGTTGGTTCAATGATTTTTTTCTGATGATTTTTTTCCCATGCCAGATCACCTTTTCCGTTTGAAAGCGGATGGACTCGGCGCCACTTGGGCCTATGGACCAAATGAGCGCCCAAATGATTGAACAGTGCGAAAGTTAGTCCTAGCTCGGTCGGTTTGCACACCATGCAACGATCGCAACGGGCCTGAACACTTGGCCCCGGCATCACTATGCCCCCAGAACACTATGCCCCCAGACCGCTTGGCCCCCAGAACACTTAACACCATGCGCCCCGAACACATGGCCCCCCAAAACTCTGCCCCCCCCCGGAACACTAGACCTTGGGGCTCTGGTGTAGTACCTGGTGTAGCCCTTGTGGGGTACAAAATTGGGCCGTGGCTCTTGCGAATCCCCTACCTACCCTCACATGGGGGTACTTCCATTGGTGTCTCCTTCATAGTGGCATTGTGAAAGACATTCAAACGCCACCCCACACTAGGAAGGAGCCACGCAAGCAGGCATGTATTAGAACGGCTAACAACCATCGGAGGAGGGACCCTCCCGTCCCCTGGATCCCCCCCCCCCAGGATCGCATCACATTTTTGATGCGATACTCGGTGGTGGTAGTGAGCAATGACTTTTTCGACACAACAAAGTGATCCATGCTATGGCTTGCAGCATGAAGGGGACACCATTGGAATGATAAACACCGCACATGTTTCCCGTGGCCGGAGGCCGCGAGAGTGCCCGCATCATTCCTGACGTGGATCATGCATTAGAAGAGGATGACAAGGGGGGATGTATTTTTGGTGCACAGATTTTGCGAAGGGTGCAATGAGTGACTCTTCTCACAAAAGAGAAGTGCACGACCCCCTCTTTTGTTGCACCATTCGTCTGCAGGAAAAGGCCCTACCAGCTTTCGGTCCATTTCCCAATCCTTCGATAGGTTGCATGTTCCACTAGAGGCATTTCGAGACACATTCGCTCCCGCAGTGACTGAACCAGTTTTTGAGCAACAATGGCACACCTCTCAACCCTGTGGGTACAATGTTGGTGTTGCGCATTCATCTCAGGGAGCCATGATTTTTGTTGTGCTGATGCCTGTTGGTGCTACCCTCGCCCCCCTTGTCGTTCCCCACCCCTTGTCGTTCCCGGGTGGGGGAGGGGAGGGGGGACCATCACTTGGTCAACCCAAAATCACCTCGAAGAGAGGTTGTTAGATCAAGCGCAGGCGCGGGCGTCGTATACCCCCCCTTTTTTGGGCTCATTCGCTTAGCATACCCCAAGGCATGATATTTCATGTCCAACCCCTTGAAAAATCATTATTTTGCCCAACAAGACAACCCCCCAATGGATTTTTTGATTTTGAGGCCTCTATTCCCTAAAACTAGATATCATTTTTTTGAGGGGGGGGTGGGGAGGGGGGGGGTGGGGTCAAGAGTTTGTGCTCAGAAGGCTCCAAGTAGTGGGGAGGCTGTCACAGGGATCACTGGTAGAATGGTAACGTAGCTGACTGCAGATTTTTGGGTCGGCTATTCGAATCCTGGTTGGCCGACTTTGGTCGGCGGCACCACCGCTATGGTCGGCTGAACACGGTTCGAACCGCCGACCTAAAATTCTGCAATCGGCTGCATTACCATTCGGCCAATGCTTGCCCTGGCAGCAACTTTCCTCCCCATTGCTTGGAGCCGAGTCTGCCACTGACAAAAAACCCAAACTGTGTGTTTTCGTTTGCGTTTGTGCTTGCTTGAATGATTGTCTAACTGTTTGCTGGCCTGGCTCACTGACTGATTGGCTGACCGTTAGCCTCTCTTCGAGGTGCACTGCCGAAGGCAATAGAATTTTTGGTTGCGGCTCACTGTGTTGTTGTGTGGGTGACTGTGTTGTGGGGCATTGCTACTTGTATCCCTTGTACTCATGGCAGGACATTTTGCTCACTTTTGCTGAAATGGAACTTGACAGCACAACCATGTTTCCCCTTGGGACAAACGTAATGTTCATCCGCTCCACGGGGGAACCTGTTTTGGCGCAGGTCGTTGGACATTCGGAGCACGGTGATGCTTTGCTGCTTTGATGGAGGACCAACGGGACCGGTGGTGGAAAGATTTTCGTCGCTGGGAGGGTGTTACTACACGCCGCATCAGTTCATACAGCAAGGGCGGCACCGAACAATTTTCATTCCAATGGAAAGTGGTGAGTATGTGCAAGACTTCAAGGTCAAGTGGAGCAGGACCAAGAAATCACCTCGAAGAGAGGTTGTTAGATCAAGCGCAGGCGCGGGCGTCGTATACCCCCCTTTTTGGGGGTCATTCGCGTAGCATACCCCAAGGCATGATATTTCATGTCCAACCCCTTGTAAAATCATTATTTTGCCCAATAAGACCATCCCCCAATGGATTTTTGGATTCTGAGGCCTCTATCCCCTAAAACTGGATATCACTTTTGTGAGGGGGGATGGGGGTGGGTGGGGGGGGGGGTCAAAGGTTTTCGCTCAGAAGGCTTCAAGCAGTGGGGAAGCACATTGCTAACACATAACTGCTGGTCGAATGGTAACACAGCCGACAAAAGCTTTTTGGTCGGTGGTTCGAATCCTGGTCGGCTGACTCTTGGCGGCGGCGGCGGCGGCGCCAACACTCACCCTACCTGGGTTCGAACCGCCGGCGCTTGACACGCCAAGCGGCTGCTTTACCACTCGGCCACTGCCTGATCTGCGGTCGAAGGGTCTCCCCACTGCTTGGGGCCGCATCTGCCACTGACAAAAAACCCAAACTATGTGTTTCTTTCTGACTGACTGTTGGCGTGGCTCAGGGACTGATTGGCTTACTGTCAACCTCTCTTCGAGGTGCACTGCCGAAGGCAATAGAATTTTACCCCGAGCAGGTGAAGGAGTAGGTCTCCGTACATTGGCAGCCCTTTGAACGCATCTTATGCTGAATTGTTTCGTTTTATGCTGCAATTTCTGTGCCTGCAAATGCGCGTGTACGGTGGTGGTGCGGTCCCCCAAGGGGGGCCGGGGGGCCGTTACTTGGCAATCGTCCCCCAGGGGGTGGTGGGGGACCGTCTTCCCTGGGGTGGGGAACGACATGGGGGGGGGGGGGGGGGTACAATTGATATATTGGTGCTACGATTTTCCAGCCCAGCGGGCTCACCACTCACTGGTAGCCTGCATGAAACAATTGAAAATGTAAATTGCCCGGCGCAAAAACATCAGAGCTTCTGCGAAACACTACGGTTTGCACTGATTTCCCAAATGAATATGGAGGAAAATCGGCCAATAGGAAGGAAATGGCAAGGCTACCACGTTCATTTTGGACGGTGTTGACCACGGAGCAAGATATTGTCTGGTACACAGATTTTTTTTTGGTTTATCTAGGGTAGACCTCAAGGATGTATTTTGGCCAGCTCAAAGATGGTATCGTTGACTCAATCCTCGCATGAGGGCACAAGCATGGAACACATGATTGATGGAACACAAGAAGCAACTGTGGTGAGATCATCCATAAGCCATCTTCTTTATGTGTGCATTGCACTGACTGCATCTGACTGGCCACCCAGGTTCAACAGGATTGAGCAGCTGCATTTGAGAACGCTAAGATGCAGTGATGCACTTCTGCTCAAGGATGGGAAATTGCTTCCAAGACAGGGTGACCCCGCCTGACTTTTTTTTGACCGAATTTTTTGTGGCGAAGAATGCAAGAATGCACGTTGAGCAGGTTGTAGCAAAGAGGGGCTGGCTCATGCCAGTGAAGATTTGCTTCCGCCCAAAAAAACCCCTCCGTGTGAGGCTGCGACCCACATCTGATGGTTTGGATGTGTTTCAGCTAATGATGATAGTGAGTTTCAAACCCCCCAAGCAGTTCTTGCCTATGGGTTATGCAAGCAAGGGATCCCTGTCTGACCAACATTTTCTCTGATTTCGGCTGTGCGTGTGCAAGGGGGAGGAGGGTCGTGCTTGCTGCAACAGGGAACGGCTCACATCCTTTGCAGGCTGCCTTCCGTGGTGGTATACTGCAACCAAAGACAGTGAGTGGAGTGTGTTCACAAATCCAGGAAGAATAAGATTGGCTGGATCAGAATCTACCGCCGTAGTGCTCTTGTGTTTTGTGACCAGACGTGCACCACACATCTGTTGCACTGTGGTGTGGTGGTCCCTAGCATCCTCCCTCTGACAAATGAAGCTTTTCCTTTCCCTAGTGCACCAAAAAACATCTTTCTGTAGGTATTGAATGGCTGCCCAACTGTCCAATGACGAGTGGCGGCATATCTCCAGTTTTCTGCAGTCCGCCAGTCTGAGTCACGTGTGCCACCACACGTGGAGGCTCCTGCGTCGGCAATACCTGTCTTGGAGCACTGACCTCAGCACTGTGTCCCAGCGGCTGCAGCTGCTCGAGGACGATGCGGAAATCTACGCGCTAACGCTCAGATGCAAGGCCATGAAGGAGGAAGGGGCCCTCGCGGCCCGCACCCGTGTGCTGGATTTCAGCACCCTCATCCGGGAGGTGAATTCCCGCGCAGAAGTCCGCGACGCGGTGCTGACGCAGGCGTTGGCTCGACTGATGAGTATCCCATCTCTGACCGCTCTTTCCCTGAACGTGGAGAATATAGGCGTCCGCCTCACTGGGGCACATTCTCTCGCCACACTGAAAGAGGCACCATCACTGCGAACTCTCACACTCAGGTGGGCCATCGCTTCCTTCCTTGAATTCCATCTGGCGATCAGAACATGGCGTTCTCGGGGGAGCGGATCTCTCAAGCCCCCTGCTCTTCAAGTCTACATTCTGGTCCTTTTTTCCATGGACCAGGCCCCGAACATTGCTTTTATTCTGGGCACTCAAGAACATGTGGCAGGCCAGTGATGCAGCAACTCTGGACCCAAAATTTTAGTGGCTTTGAGCACAATCGCATCAAAATCATACAGACGGGGGGGTTGAGGTCCGCAATTTTTCGCAATTTTCCGCAAATTTTCCGCAACTGCTTTTGGCCTGTCCACTTTGTGCGCTTGTTTGTGCCCTTTGCCTTTGCGCACAGCTGTTGCAGAACAATAGGCTTTTTGGTCCGGTTCTCAGACACGTCGTAAAGGTTGGGGGCACGAGAAGGCTCTTTCACGGGGAACCCAAGCCGGACGTGGAGTGTATCAATCGTTTCCCATTGTTTTGGCTGTTTGAAACGGGTTCTTGGGCCACCTGTGCAGAACTGTTGCTCCTTGAGGCTTCAGGAGGTTTGGTTGTGGCACTGCAATTTTCCGCAATTTCCCTGCAATTTTTTGAAATGGGATTTGACCCTCCCTGACCGCAATCCCCTCCCCCAAACAGACCTGGGGTTGCACATGCAAGGAAGGCATAGAAGGCATGCTTTTGAGCCGGTTGGCTTGGCAAGGAGGAACTGGGTCATGCATATGAAGATTTGCTTCTGCTCAAAACAGCAGTTTGCTTGAGACTGCGGCCCATGTCTGTTTGTTTGGCATGACACAGCCCCTCTTTCCTCTTTCCGCCCTCTTTGCATTTTTGGACGAGGCAACCCCAGCAAGGGTTGCCCCGGCTAACCCTCTTTTGAACCTAAAGTTCAGCAAATGATTTTAGTTTTGGCTTAACAGCGACAGGAACACGCTGTAGGGAACACACTGTCAGGCAGAGGGAGGAGAGTTGGAACTCCCTGAGGTGAGAGGGGACATCTTTCCTGTGTCTGTCGTCAGTTGATGATTTGTGCAATGGTGCCTGTCAGCTACCATTGATTCTTGTAATTGTTTTATGTGCCGCTTAAGACGTTGGGATATGCAAGACGCAATGCGAAGACGTGTGGTATTCGCCACTGATGGTCACATGCCTTCTGCTAATAGGTCCCCGTATCTTTGTTGCCAGTAGTGGCGTGATGGTCCGTTGGTTTCTGCGGTGGCATTTCTCCCTCCGGATGAACGAGGAGCTTTAGCCGCAGCCCACCATGCCTGGTTGCTGTTGGAGGGCGTTGGCATGCCCGGAGTGGATTTGTTGGTCAAATGGGAGCCCCCGACATGGAGGCTCATGAAAGACTATTGCTATTTGCTATGTAGTTTTGGCCCTGGACGTTACCACAGGCGAATGCGCACAGAAAGGACTGGCGCCGGCCCTGAGAGATTCCTCTAGCCATGCCCAGTTTGTTGCAGAGACTGATTTGCCACAACACATTCCTTGATCAGTGTGAGCGCTATTTACTGGAATTGCCCCCCCCCCCCCCCCAAGGCTCCAGCATTCACCCATGAGGCACTGCTCCAGTTGAGTGACATTTAGTTGTTGTGGGTGCAACAATAAGATGCCATCAAAGCATCAAAACTGACGCCGTGAAGGCCGCATGCGCAGGATGGACCATGGCGCACGACATCTAGAGGCTCTTGTAACGCTCAGCCAATCCTCTTGCCCAATGGATGCCTGGTTGCCCAGGTTCTGTGACCGGGGGCGGCCCAGTTGCACCGGGGGGGGGGGGGGTGGGGGGATGTTGTTGTTGCGGTCTTTATGGCCATTGGGCCCGTGATTGTGTTTCGGCGGCCCCGCAGTTTGGTTCTCAGGAGCCCTAGCATGCGCCCCACGAGCAGGCGGCTCCGTAGGCTCTTGTAGGGTTCGGCCCCATCTACGCGACCCTCGCCGGTACAAGTTCCGGCTCCAAGAAGGAGGGGGGGGGGTTTTCCCAAGCTGGTGCCCATACCTTGCACACTGCATTTAGTACGGGGCGTCATGAACCCCATCCCCAAAGACCAAGGTTCCATCTCAGTCCAAACCTGTAGCTTCTGTAGAAACTGAAGTTTAATTCGTTCCCAGGAGCTGCCATTGACAGTGCATTTATGCAGCATGCATATGTTCTCTTTTCACGCTTAGTCGATTTTCATAATCGAAATGGAGGGTGCGCCGCATGGATGGGACGCACTGATCAACTTCTCCACAGACCACTGGGAGAAGTGGTCAGAACATGTAGGCAAGAAGCAGGTGCTGGACCTGGCCAATTTGGAGTGGAACAGGATCAATCAGAGTCACGGTATGGTGGATCGGATCCAGCATGCGGTTCAACACGTGCTGCCTGCGGTGCATGACGTCAGGGAGCAGTGGAATTTGCTGGCAGCATACGAGCTATACACAGGGACGTTGTTGAAGGCGCCAGACCTAGTGTTCATGCCTGGTGAGCTGGAGAGGGACAAGCTTAAGATCTGGGTCAAGCAACTGGACCAGTACAGGCTGGCCTGAATGAAGCTACTATCAAGCAAACGCCAGAAGGTAGAGAACCCAGATGTTGGAGGAGGCAGCCCAGGAGCCTAGGGAGCGACACAGGCAGGACCTGTCGAGATCGTGGACTCCAGTAGCACGACGCCGGAGAAGCAAGTCATCGGAGCAGGCGGAAATGAAGGAGCCGGGACAACCCCGCCCCGAACCTGGTGTGCGGGACGGACGTACCGATGGAGGAGGATGGAACGACAGCCAGTATGGAACTACTTTCCCTGCAAGAGGAGCCCCTGGGACTGAACAGGGATAACCTGCGCCGGGTGCGGAAACGATAAGGAGCCCCGAAGTGGGTGCGCAAACTGTCAAAAATGGTTGAGACCACGGCGAAGAACAGTGCGAAAGAGGTGCCAATGGGTGTGATTGCATAGGAGATGGGGATGTGATCATGGAATTGGACAAGGACGGCAGTCGCCTACTGAAGGACGAGGCCAAGAACAGGAAGCAACGAGAGAGGGAGAAGAAGACAAAAGCAAAAGCCAAGGCAAAAAAGCAGGTGAAGAAGGAGCAAAAGCGCCGAAAACAGGAGAGTGTGATGTTTTTATTGTAAAAACGGAGGTTTTGAGCGACTAACGCAAATTGTCTGCAGTATTTGCACTGCCTGTCAGAGATGTACTGTGGCCTGTGTACAATAGTGCAATACATGTTTTAGTGCATTTTTGATTTGCTTCCATGGGTGATGGTACTCTTGCGCTAGAAGTCCTGCTTGATTTTGCTAAGCAGGGATTTGATTTGTGGTCAGAGTACCTGGGGTCCAACATCCTGGAGAGGGCAGCCAACACCACGTGGAAATGAATGACCAACATGGAGGGTGGTGCTGGCAGAGTGACTGAAGCCGTGACTCGAATATTCTCGGAGCAAATCGGAGACCACCAAAAGTTATGGAACCTGCTGACAGCGTATGAGCTCCGGTCTGGTCACATTTTGACATCACCGGCTTCGGTGTTTGTCCAGCATGGTTTAAGCTCTGTGCTGGAGCCGGGATGGGAAGTACAGCTGCAGCAGTATAGGAATGGCTTCGTTGAGAAGGTCAGAGCTAGGAGGGACCATCACACTGGTGGTCAGACGGCGACTCAGTCTGGAAAGAGTGGTACTGAGCCGCTAGTGGACGGCTTTGCGACCGAGCCATCCCAAACAGATGACGATCAGCATATGGCAGACCCGGAGAGAGGCCAGCTGAACTTGGAGGGGGCGGCAGAGGTGGTGAATCAAGCGAAGGTCCTCTCGAAAAAGAACATGAAGATGTTGCGCAAGAGGCCTGGGGCTCCCAAGTATGTTCGCCACTTTGTGAAATTAATAAGTGAAATCGCGGAGGAACATGATTGGGCAGCGGAATTTGGCCCAGTGGAGGTGAAAATTTGGGAGGTGCTGCTGAAATGCGACGAGAAGGGGAAAAAGCACTTGAAAGATGGAGAAAAGATCCGGAGGTCAAAGGAAAAAGAACGCAAAAAGAAGGAGAAGCGGCGGGCTCGGAAGACGAGCGAGAGGGCGCGCAAGAGCAAGAAAAAGAAATCGTCCAGGTGTGGGAAATGGAGTGATTCGAGCTCTGATAGCTCTCCGACGTCGGATTCGTCGTCGGGATCCAGCTCTGATGATAGTTTGGATACGGACAGCTCCAGTAGTGGAGATCGGAAAGACACGAGAAGCCGTGGTGCTGAGCGTCGATCAAGGTCTAGCCAGTTTGAGTTCCGCCGGATCAACGGCAAGAAACACTTCAGAATTCGGAATGGCCAGTGGCAAGACTGCTCTGGACCGCCGAGTAAGGAATGTAGGTACTGTGGGAAGATGCACCCGTGTCCGTGCTGGAGCCACCTACAAGCCGCCGCTCTTGGCCGCTACAATACTGGGCCCCCTACATCCACCCCTTGTGGACACCATCAATTGGAAGAGGCCACTCACTTTCCTCCTCCGGGGGGATGCTTACCCGTGCGCTGCTGGAAGTTGGACCCAACTATCCATTGGGCTCCTCAACCACGGCGCACCTTGGGAGGTGGGGGGGGGCTTTCTTTTTTTAGGGGTGGAGGGATCCATCTGATGAGTCATCCGACTCAACATGCATTGTGGGGATTTTCTTGCCACCAAATTTGGTGGCTGGGGGTTTAGGGGGTGGGGCTTTGGCCTTGGTGGGGGGGGGTGTCTCTTCCTTCACTTCCTTCGCCTCTTCCTCCCCTTCCCAATCACCGCCCACCATCCTTGCCCACAACCCCTCATCATCCGCCACTGTGTACCCTTTAAACGACCTATTAAAATAACAAGGAGGGGGGAAACGATCAATTTTGCGACGTCTTTTTAATTTTTGGAAGTTAATATTTACTTTTAATTTTGATTTTTATACCACCGCTCAAAAAATTAAATATTAACCCCCAAAATTCTCCACGACTAACGAAAAATTAACAAGCAAGCAAACAAGCATACCTCAAAACCACTGGAGGCGGTCTGCGCCTAGACCGCACCCATCGCTATCCGGAATAGCGTGGAGAGCCATGACGTCGGCCCGGGCAGGGGGGGGGCGGCGGAAGCAGGCAAGGCCCGACTTGCGAAGGCGGTGGGGTGGCCCGTATGGTGGCCCCGGTGCCATTGTATTGGTGCTGCACGGCGGGGTCGTACACTGGCCGCGTGCCGGCCCCCGTGCCCTCGTATTGGTGCTGCACGGAGGGGTCGTACACTGGCCGCGGTCCAGCCAGCACCGCCGTCCACTGCACCGTGAAGTCGACCCTTATTCCTTGTTGCCATGCACTGCCTGCAGCATCCCAACATGACCGAATGTTGCAGAGCGACAATGAAATGTGCGGTTCCAAACCGCACGCCGCGAGGATCGCCGCACAGCAATAATAGAGGATGCACAGGAAGACCAAGCACCGCCCCACCACGATGTGCGGGTCCCCTACGCACCCCCCATTCTCCAAGCTTAGGCCTGTGTCCTGATAGTGAAGATGGGCCACCGCCTCCCCCTCCTATGTGCGGCGGACCCCCGCCTTGACCCATGCCACCGCAACCTTGTCCCACATACCCATATTTTAAATAGAGCCCACCATGGGCGATATTGAGACACCAATAAGGCGTCTCACAAAGGGTTCGTGTGACGATGGGGTTGTTGGCACCATCCCCCCCTCCAAAAGGGGGGGGGGGACTGTCTTGGGGGCGCGGCTGGCCTTTGTGGCGGGGGGGGGGGGGGCTCAAATTAATCTAATATTAACCTCGAAAAATTAATGCAAATATTAATTCCCCCCCTTTTTTGTACGTGTTGCAGTCCGTACATGATTCTAAGAGGTTCTAATTGGGGGACGAAGTGGGTGCCCAATGAGTTGGTCATCGGGGGACGTCCCGTACTCACGGGGCGTGGAGGTGGGCACCGTGCACGGTGTCCGGCGGAGGAAGGCGGGCGTTGTCTGGGTTGAATACCCAGACAACACCCAGCTCTACGAGGTTGCCCGCAACCCCCTCTTCTCCTCCCCCGAGGCCGCCCATGAACACCTTGAGCGTTTTCGCAAGCCCAAGGCCAAGGCCACCCCCCCCCCCCCCAGCCTTCGGGCCAGCTTGACCCGAAGACTAACCCCCTAACAGACCCCAAGACTAACCCCTAGACGGACCCCAAGACTAACCCCCCGACTGACCCCAAACCAGAAAACAGCCGCAACCCTAACCCAACCCCTGACCTAACCCAGCAATTGTGGGACCCCAAAGAATGGTCCAAAGAAGTGTGAGAACATTTCACACTCCGACAGGTGACACCACCTATGGAACAGTGCAAAAACTGCCATGATGGCCAGAAATGGTACCCGACTGGATGAAAAAAGTATTTGTTGTCTTGTCGTGTGTTTGTACGGTCTTTTAGGGAGGGTTAATTTTGCAGAAAACAATTAATTTTTGTGAAGTTGACATTAACGTCGGCGGCGCTTTGATTTTTAATATTTCAAAAAGTAGTTGAAAAATTAAAATCAAAAATTAAACCGGAGGACCGTCTTAATATCTTTTCGCAAGGACTACGGTGAGACCCCCCCCCCCCCAACCCACGGGTGAAAATGGCACCCGGTCCCGTAAAGCACCCAATGGGGGTGTCGTTTTTCCCGTCTAAACCTCTCAACCCCCCCCCCCCAAAAAAAGGGTCAACTTTTGGTTAACGTAATAATTTTTGGCCAAAAATTAAAGATGTTGGTTTTAACATAGTTCACTCGGGTGAGGGCATATATCAATATGTGCAGAGCACAATAGTGTTAGTGTCTATGATGCATGTGTATGGGCACAACAAGCTCTTATATAACGATGCTGCTAATGAATTGGCAAGGGCTGGGCAGCAAAGTCCACAGTACATGAAACGTCACGGCCTAGGGGGCTGATAGATGGTGGGCCGAGTGTTAGGAGGCAAAAGCACACAAGGACACGAGGGGTAAAGAGGCAGGCGGCAGTGCAGGTCTCCGACAATGACTCAGGCAGTGGCATGCCTATAGTAATCCGCCACAGGCGTTGGGAGATGTGTAATGCGCCGGTAAACATTCCGGATCCCGAGCCTGACTTGAGATAGGCAGGAGCCGAGGCACAATGTATAGTCGCGACCCACGAACCAAGCCTTAATTGCAAAGATTGTGTGTACAAAGTACCCCAGAGAACTGTTTATGCACGAACAAAGCACGGATTGAATCACCCCCATTGCGGGGCAATTGGCAATTGGCGCGCGCGCACACACACACACAACATTGTTTCACTTTTGTCGTGACGGAAAATTTAGTTAGATTCATAAGGGGGAGCACCTGATGCGGCGCAGAGATTTAGCGGTTTGGCCTGACCAAGAAGCTGCAGCTTCTGCCCCGGGGGCCCCTTGTCTAGGGGCTTCGAGCCTAGTATGTGATACTCTTCAGTTGACCTACTGCACTAAGTTGTTCCATCAAACCGTCCATGCTTTATGCTTTGAGCGCCACATCGTGCAAGACGAGGCATTATACAAATGTCGTTTGCTCTTTGAAGATCCCACCCTCGAAGCTGAGCCCCGGCGTATGGTACCCAAGGGTTGTCTCTCCTTAGGGGGCATTTTGGGGGGTCAAAGCCACCCTCTTATGGGTAAAAGCGTTGGAAAAGTAGCGCGCGGTGCGCGCGCGGCGCAGATACCCCCCCCCAAAAAACAGAAAACCCGCTCCACATGGCACAGATCGTGTGGCACCAGTGGTGTACATGTCACTCCTGAGGGTTGACTGAATTTTCGGTCAGCTTTTTGACCAGCGAGGCTGAAATCCGGGTATCATTCTCGGGGCCATTCAAATCCCGGCCGAATTTTTGGTTAGTCTTCAAATTTGATGTAAAATGTGAGCACCATTTCATGCACCATCGCATGCATTTCCTTCTAACAGGGAAATAAGACTCATGACACACCGCATTTAGGCGCTGCACGAAAGGGGCACGTAGACAAATCATCATTGTAACACACACATGGGCACATAATGGGTGGCGAAAGAGGTGTACATGTCACCCCACGAGTGTTGACTGGATTTCCAGCCACGTTTGCATTGAAAAACTGGTTAGAAAATCAGAAAGTTCGACGTTGACGGAATTTTCGGTCCGCTTTTTGACAAGGAGGCTGAAATCAACATACCATGTTTGGGATAATTCCAACCCTGACTAAAAATTCAGTTAGCTTTGGTTGCAGCGTTGATTTGCACACCCAATTTTGACATTATTGCCAGTCAAACTTGCTTCAAAGCTGCATCTCCATACCTTGGGTGCGTTGCATTGCGTATGACTGTTGTCTATTTTTTTTGCTTGATTTGATACTTGTAATTCAGTGGTTTTCCATGGTAAACAACACCTGTGTCATGATCAATGATGACTTTGGTATACCATTGACTGCTTTCACTGTCAATTGGGGTGATCAGAAACCGTTGGTGTGTTTGTATGCTTCAAGGATGCCTAATTTCACTATGCCCCGGTACGTCCGACTACACCCCCCGAATCCGCTTTCAAGTAGAGGACCAATTCAACGTTTCTTGTATCAATTTTGCCACTAGACCCGTCAACAATGTTCCACAGCATGTGTTTTTGAACGGTCACCGGCAATTGTACACCAATGGTGATGCATGCATTTTCTGCTTTTCAATATGTTGATTCCTTCTACCACGTGGTGCGCACTGATGAAATATCAAATGCAACACCCCAATTTCGACGTTCCATTGGCGCACACCAAATGGCCTCATTTCATTCACAGTGGTCTGGGGGGGGGGGGGGGACTTTGGACACCTAAGAAAGCGGCCCTCATTCTGAATATGGTGCAATTCAATCAGGTATGTGCGAATAAAGCACGCCACTTTCGCCTCCCCACGCCCGAAGGCGTTGCGATGTCTTTGCGAACTTTCTTTGGAGAAGCCCGGGCCTGCAAGCTAGACCTAAAAAATGGTTGCTAGTCAGTACACCTGCCGCCCAACCCTGTTAATTGTATCCGAGTAGCAGCTAGTACTGACCGGTATGCAATTATTTGAGTCCCGTTTGGATGGCATCAAGCGCTCAGACTTGTTTAACACCTCATTGCTTGTGTATCTTCTACCCACCACCCCTCCTCAATTCTCATCATCCAGTATTTGGATGACATTTTGTTTGTGGGACCTCGCCCGGATGTCGGAGCCATGGCCTGTCAAGCCGCAGATGCGCTCATTGCTGAAGGATACCTCATCAGCCCCAAAAGTGAACTCAAACTGACCCGACGTTTGCGTGGATGGGGAAATCCATTGATTTGGGAGCACCACGTGTGGTGCTGTTTGTGGCTGATGTTGTGTCTAGATGGCTACTACTTGCACTGAAGCCATACAGAAACAAGTCTTTGCGTCGACTTTTAGGCAAAATTGTGTGGTTGGGGCCAGGGTTTTGCTTAATGTCCGTCCTACCCTACCCTGGGGGGGGGGTGGGTGGGTGGGTCTGGCAGAATTTCAGGGTGGGTGGGTGTCCAACCACCCCCCCCCCCCCCCAGGGTAGGGTGGGACTTTGTGGGGGCCTTGGGCCTATTGAGCCAGTGCCACTTCTTTCTTTCTTCTGTTGCAGGTTCCGTGTAACATGGGCTAGGATTGTTTGTGCTTTGTGCCGGATGCGGAGGGGGTAACGCTAGAACCCCACAGTTCTTGTCTCTGCCCCACGCCCATAAAGGGGCTAGGATTGTTTGTGCTTTGTGCCGGATGCGGAGGGGGTAACGCTAGAACCCCACAGTTCCTGTGTCTGCCCCACGCCCATAAAGGGGCTAGGATGGGTGGGTGGGTGGGTGGGTGTCAGCCCCCCCCCCCCCCCGGGGGGGGGGTGGGACATTTGTCGGTCTGTGGGTATGCCAAAATTCTGGGTGGGTGGGTCCCTGAATTAACCCCCCCCCCCCCTAGGGTGGCTAAGCAAAACCCTGGTTGGGGCGGCCGAGTGCCTCTGTGTGATCAATCCAAGCTGGCCCTAGCATGTTGCCCCCCTGCCCCTTTCGTCCATTTTGAATCTGTTCGTGCACCCAAAGGGGTAATGGGTTGGTATCCCAAGATTCGATGGGATTTGGCGTTTGAATGAACACGGCAGTGGTGACAAATACAGCAGACAATCGTGGGTCCTCAGGGCCAGAGGACGACTTTAATAAGGGCCCTTATGGTCTCATTGCACACCTTTCTATGTTGTATTTTTTTTGTTGGAGACGATTGCGGCCTCATTTCATGGGTGGGAGCCGGCTCCTATGGCTGACTCCACACCCTTGCATGGTTTTTTAGATGCGGCACCAGACCCCCAATTCCTGCCCCGTTTGGTCCTGGGACTGCGGTCTACAAAAGGGACCGTGATTCATTGGGTACCAGTGTGGGTGGATACCCAACAATCAGCGGAGCTCTACGGAGTACTGGCAGCCTTAGCCTAGTTAGATAGTCCCCTCATCGCCAAATCCAACGCACCATTGTGTCTCACTTTGGCTACTGTCACCACAGATCTCAGCCCCAAAAAACTCAACACACCTGCACACTCAGAGCACAACCCTCATATGCAATGCGGTGATCAATCCCTGTGAGCACGTGACCCCAATGCAAATGGGAACTGTGCTCGTCGTAGAGTCTCTCAGGCGTGTGAGCCTCAACTATAACTTTTGAAGGAGACCAATGTGCACTGGCACGACTAACCGGGTCTGTAGGGTTGGCATATGAGTCCACAAAATATAGATTGATGACAACTCCCATCCAGCGCAATTTGTGTGCAAGACGCTGCAAGATCCGGTGTTGGGGGCAAAGGTGTGATTTTGCACGCCCGCAATTGATCTGTGCGATTGCCCTTATGTTGTCTAGGACAAGTTTGTACACTCGCACGGTGCTCGAGCACTTGACCCACCAATGTAGGGGGTGAATGGCCAAGTGAACCACGGAACTCCGGTCCTAGTTTTGGCAGCGGTGTTTGACCTTTGTGCAACATCTGTGCCAGTTTCTTTCTTCGGGTTAGAATCATAATTTCTCTCCATGGTGTGCAATGAAGAGTACCTCTGCCGCTTGTGTCTCCGTCAGCACACAGCAGCCTGGTGCCGGCCTTGCCCCATTGAACTGGCTTGGTTCCGGACTGCTTTCCTCCTATTTCCTTCCAGCATGAACGTGTTAGCTAGGCGTCCTTAGCGTGTTCCACTGCGGCCCTGCACCACATCTCCCTGCATGTTAGGAGAATGGAGGACATTGCGATGGGCTCATGGAAGGCATGGCTCCGTACTGGTGCATTTGCGAGGGATACGCCAGTGTGGGGCCTGCGCCATAAAAGTTTCTGGCCGGCAATGGTCGCTTGGCCTCAAGGCTGCAACTCTAGTTGCGGCACTCTGGTGGAGATTTCCCTCTGGTGGGTGGTTTTTTGGGTGAGGGCCGTGCCCTATTGCGCCGCAGTCCAACACACCAGCCTCATGGCACCCGTGGCTTTGGGACCTCGCACCCATGCCAAAACTGCAGCCAAGGAAGTCTTGGGGACCTATTCCCCTGGCTTGGGCAGTGACTAAGTGCTTGATTTCCGCCTCCTATATTTGGAAGGAACGGATGCACTTGGAGGTGACCATGTTGCTTGTTTCGACGGGCATGGATGCGTTCGGGACAATAACCAACCCCCTTGGCCCCCAACCATGAGTGTGGATCAGATCGCTGACCACCTTGCCGCATGTCTCACCACCGTCACTGATGTGTGGTATGTGGTGGTCCCACCGCCCGAGTTGTCTGCTTCATATACCCGTCCGGATGGTCTCCGGAGACTATTTGTGCACGAGCGCCTCCTTTGGAGGCAGGTTTGTGAGATGGCAGACTGGTGCTATCAAGCCAAGCTTTGATTTAAGACTTGGCTAATCTTGTAAATATTTTTTCATGGGTTATTTTTCCATCAGTGTTGATGTGTACTGAGTGCAGTGTTTCTTTGTGCAAGGTCTTTGCTGGAGTGCTGTGGTGTTACTGGTATGTCTCCTGGGCTGTTGCACATCACCACGGGAAGGGGGCCAGAATAACACAAGCAAACCCGTCCTTCAAAGGCCACAATATCAGTGACCCATTGTGTTGCTGGTGTGGGATTATTTGGTAACCTAAGCCCTCGTTTCAATAGGTCTGCTTGCATGATGTTTCGTTTACCATGTATGGTTTGTAGACACCGGGCCCAGTTTGTGTAGACATGTCAACACGCATATGAATGCTTAGTGCGCATGTCCATAAGTGTCATCATTGCACATTTACAGACCCATCCCCCCTAGCTCCAGTTCCTACACCTCCCCTCACCAGCCACTGATTCCATTCCCCTTGAATAGTGCCATCACTTGCACATTTTTCCTGAAAAGTGTTCTTCAAAAGTTTGTGGAGGTCCTGAACACACTCTCGAAATTGAATGCAGTCATTTTCGGGGTCTGTATTTTGTGCATGTGTGCCATTCCATGTTGTACTTGCTTTGCATTATCTCTAGTAGCCGCAGGAATCAACAATGAGCATCCAGAAGCATCCAGGAATGAAAAGCAAGCATCCACATGCCTCCCGGCAAGCATTCAGAAGTCACCAGCAATGAACACCAAGCATCCAGAAGCCCTCAGGAACTGACAGCAATCCAGAAGTACGCTGCAGGTACCAGTGCATTACCCCCTCCAGCCCCCCTCCCGGGTCATTTGGTGACACCGTCATTTGGTGACAGTTTCCTCTGCGGGTGGCACTGTAGTGCATTGCAGGGGGACTATTCAAAGGGGCCCGTGGTACTTCTTCTGCCCCCCTGCCCCCCACTCATGACAAGGGCGCCTTGCTGTGTAGTACTACGAAGACACCATTGGTGTCCGCAAAACAAGGCCCAACATGGAAGTGAGGACCCCACTGCACATGGTGGCAGAAAGAACAGCAAAAATGTTGTCCATAATGTCAGATGTTTGAATGCACTGCCGAACATTGCTGCAGATGCATACCAGGACGTGCATGTGTGGAGCGCTTTACGACCTGCGTGCGGGCCCCACTCCTGTGCCTTCTGCTGCATTTCCTCTTCCTGACCTTCCACCAGGTCCTGCCCCTTCCCTCTTGCTCTGTTCTGTGTGTTCCATTTCTTTTTGTTGTCAGCCTCAACTGGCGCCGTATTGGAGACTGCGGTGCGGCAGCGCTGGCCGGGTTGAAGGACGCTCCCCTGTTAACAACTCTGGTGCTGGAGCTCGTGGGCAACGACATTGGGGATCCCGGTGCACAAGCGCTTGCGAGCCTTAAGGATACGCCGTCTCTCACAGCCCTAAATCTGGATCTGGCTGGCAACCACATTGGAGCCACAGGTGCACACTGTCTCGCAACGCTTCGGGACGCCCCCGAGCTGAAGTCCATCCATTTAGGCCTGTCATACAATTTTATTGACGACGATGCGGTGCTGGCACTCGCTACGCTTGGGCAAACCCCTAAACTGACCACCCTGAGTCTGGCGTTAGGCTGGAACGATTCCATTGGAGATGCTGGTGCCGAAGCGCTCGCGGCACTGCGGTATGCAATGAGGCTGACAGCCCTAAATCTAGAGCTCTGGAGTACACGAATCAGAGCCAGTGGCGTGCGTGCACTCGCCACATTGCGGGATGCCCCCTCCTTAGCGAAATTCACGCTGCGTCTGGAAGGCAACGGCATTGGCGACAGTGGGGGACGGGCACTTGCGACGCTGAAGAATGCAAAATCGCTCACTTCCCTCGATCTCGGGCTGGCGTTCACACAATGTCAGCCAAACATTTTCAAAATGAGGACTCGGGGCCGTTTCCCAAGGCCTTTGCCCATCGTCCGAGAAGAAGACAGAATTAGCGACGTCGGTGCACAGGCGCTGGCCGCGCTTCGGGACGTGCCTTCCCTGGCAGCGCTGACTCTGAACTTGTACAACAATAGGATAGGGGACGTGGGTGCAAAGGCACTTGCGACATTGAGGAGTTCCCCAGCACTGAGAAGTGTTGCTTTGAATCTACAAGACAATACAATTAGTGACCGCGGGGCCCATGCGCTTGCAGGCCTTACAAATGCGCCTCGATTGAGAGCCCTCACCCTGAACCTCAAGGGAAATCCACTGGGAGATGCCGGCGCGCAGTTGTTCAATGTGGACCGTTTGTAAAGACAGCAGCCTTGTTTTTTTTAAAGCGGTCGGCCCTGCCTGTCGACGGTCATACCCTGATGCCACCAACCACTGGGTATTACCGCCAACCTTGGTGAATGGTAATCGGAACAAGGTCACTCCAAGGTCACTCCTCCAGGCTTGTGCACCCTGCACGGTTGCCTGACAGCGTGTATGCCCAACCTGCGAAACCTGACAACGATAGAAAACATGAACACGCATCACCACAAGAACATCGATGCCCGTTAATACAACTTTGTTGTCAAGAACAATATCCTTGCTCAAGTTGTCAAACAGCGCGCGCCGGCACATCAAGCGAGACTTGGAGTATTGAGGCGCAGATCAAAAGTTTGTTTCAGCTCCCGTATCAGTGTCAGATAGATCCTCCGACGTGTTTCCTTCAGCTCCACAATCATGTCTAGCTTAGCAGGAGTTGCCAACCACAAGCTCGTCTGCTTCTGTGGTGCCTGCTATCAGGGCATCAAAGGAAAGCATTTTTTTGCAGAAGTGCAGAAATTTTTTTGGGCCGGATTTGTTGCATTCTTTTAATTTGCCTACCATATTCGTGCAATTGTTTGGAAGCACTTGCAAGGAAATGGACACGTTCTTGCACAAGTCCCACAAAACGACAACCTCAGTTACTGTTCAACCAGCCTTTTGTTGACAGAGTAACAGAGTCCAGTTTTTTTGTAATATAGGAAATTGTATTTTGCATCTTGTCCCACTTCCATCCTGTATTGCAAGTGCCATTGATTATCTCAATTGCTGTTGCTTGATCTTCCCCGTTGGTTAGTGCCCAATGCTGTGGTGTCTGGCCATGCAGAGTCTCAGAAGTGTGCAATAAAAAAATGTGAGATTGGTGCATGGTTAGAAGGTTGGATCTTGAGGTTCTCCTGTGTGTTTGTTTGTTTGTTGGTTGGTTGGTTGGGGTTTGGCAAATATTTTTGCCAACGTAAAATTGTATTTCACCCGCGATGTTCCTGAGGTGAAGTGCACGCCACAGGGGCTGGAGCCCCCTGCCAAACTTGCTGCCAAGCCTGCCGCCACAGCTGCCAAACCTCGTGCCAAACCCTCCAAACGTGCAGCCAAACCTGCTGCCCAGGTGGCAGCCAAGCCTGCAGCCAAACCTGCAGCTGGATAGCCCATTCCTGTGGCCCCTGTTGAGCATGTGCAGCTCTTTAAGGTGAAATACTCGCGTCAGATGAAGTCGCACACCGAGCCTGTTGCTCAATAGACCTGACATGCATCCCTGCAGGCAGTTTCCTGGTCATTTTGTGGTTCACAATCCCTTGTGTTCGCTCTCTTGTTTTGTGCGGTGTGCCTCTTGCCTAGTAATCGGGGGGGGGGGGGGGGCGAGGGAACCATCACTTGGGGTAGGTCCCCTTGGGGGTGCGAGGGAAGGGTCGGTCACGCCCAGCTGCTTACTGGACTGCTTTCTGGGGGGGGGTACTACCACAGCACAACCAGTGAGGCTAGGGTGCCGTTCAACCCTGGGGGAGCGCCTCAACCCCCCCCCCCTGAAATGTTTGTAAGAGGGGGGGGGTCTGGTCGGGTTCCTTGATCTTGGGTGGGTGGGTGCCTCAAACCCCCCCCCCCCTCTTATAAACGATGCCTGGGCTCGGGGCCACATGCCTGTACCACATAACACTCTGGCCCTTAAACACTATGGGGGTGCCTTAAGCACAGTGCGCGCACAGTGCGGGCGCAGTGCAACTATTTGGGCGTCTAGCCCCCCGGGGGGGCGGCCGGGCCCGGTCCTTGTATGCGACACCCCTAGCCCCCCCCCCCGCCCGGGGTTTTGAAAGATAGTGGTGCCGGGTCGGCCACCAACAAGTGTCCCTAGAGAAAACTGTCCGCCGCCGAAGGCGCCAATTTTATTTTTTCATACTATGTGTTTATACTCAAAATACTCAAAATTTTGTAGAGAATTCATATTTGTGTTAAAACAACAAGAAAAAATTTTGACCTGAAGGAGGGCTACGGGGGGCGCCTCAAGCGCAGTGCGCGCGACGTGCGCGCGCAGTGCGCGCGCAGTGCAACTATTTGGGCGTCTGGCCGTACTAGAGACCCATACTTTGAGATACTAGGGGCCCCTAGGGGCATCCTGGTGACCCCTAGCGGAGCTTTTGACTTCTGATTTTGTCCCCCTTTGTTTGGGGATCCCCGAGAATGCAGGGTTGACGTAGCATTTCCGCCCTCTTTACTACACGCAATGCCGTTTGCAACTCTCTTGCCTTGATTGTGTTTATGCTTTACATTATATCTCTACAGAGTGGCGAAGAGCCATTTCCACTCGGGGGGACAAGCACGCATGGGACGGCCAAAGATTCCATTGGGAAGTGGAAGTATTGAAGCAAGTCCGATTATCCGATACAAGGACGCTTTTCCAGTTGTGCATGATGTGTGTTATGTGAAGGGAAGGTAGTTTGCAACTTTCTTGAGCTGGGGCAGTTTGGGTCACCTAATTCTAAGGGCGTTTCCAAGGGGTGTGCTTGGGGGCTCTTCGGGGGGAACATAGTCTGAAAGTAGCGCGCAGTGCGCGCGACGTGCAAAGACTCCCCCACAGGAGGGCTGCAGACCCTAACAACAACCCTAGCCCTAATCAAGACTGAATATTGGGACCGAGCTGGTGGGGGAGGGAACATCAGCTATGACTGGTGAGGGACATCAAGAATGATTCACACATTGATGGCTCTTGACAAAGTGAAATCAGCTTGCAAGTGAACCCCATCACCACGAGGCCCACTTTCAAGGCTTTTTGGACTTCTGAGGGGCCAAAATGCCCCAAAATGGGCTCAAAATGGGCTCATTTCACCCGTTTGTGCACCCCAAATGGTCTAGGATGAGGTTTGGAAAAATGCATTTTTGACCCATTTTTGATCCATTTTTGGTCCCAAAACAGCCCATTTTCAAGGCATTTTGGGATTTTCGAGGACCAAAATGGGCCACAACAAGCTCAAAACGGTCCAAAAACACTTGTTTTAGCATCACACATGGTATGGGATCATTTTTGAGAAAAGTCATCTTTTTGCCCCTATTGGACCCATTTGGGCACCCACCTGTTTGCGCTTGAGCTTGCAGCTTGCCGCAGCCTAGTGGGCCTAGGTATTGGGGTCTAGGCGTCCGTTTGGGCAATTCTGAGGGGTGGAAACCACAAAAGGGGGGGGGGGGGGTTTAGGGTGGAGTAGGTGCCCTCGGAATCGCGTTTTGAGCCATGTAGCCAAAGATATGGCCTATTCTTGGTTTGTGGCTGTGGGCATTTGGAGCTTCTGGGGGCCTTTTCGGGTCGTTTCCGGGACATATCATGGAGTTAGAGGGCCGCAAAGAGCTCGTTAACACGGGGAAGTCAAGCCACACGTGCAGTGTACCCACGGTTTCCCTTCGTTTGGCCGTTTTGAATGTGTTCCAGGGCTTTTTTGGCCCAAAAACGGCTGTTTTTGGCCCTGAACTGCAATTTTTGAAACTGAGGTCCGCCACTTGCTAATCCCGTTCCCGGCCGCCACCGTTGATTTTTTTGCTCACACCTTGTGTCATTGTACTTCACACCCATAGGTATCATCCACCACAATTTCACCCGAATCTGAAGCACCACGGCGGAGTTTAGATTTTTGCTCATTTCGCGCGTGCTGCTTGCTTGCTTGCTGCTGCTTGCTTGCTGTTGTTGCTAAACTTGGTAGGTCCACCCTAGACACTAAAAAGGGTTATAAAACCAAGACTGGTCCCACCAACTCGGTGACCCTAACCCTAACCCTAACCAGGACTGAATATTGGGACCGAGCTGGGGGGGAAGGAACATCACCTTCAAGGCGTTTTGTGACTTTAGACGGGCCAAAATCGCTTACAATGGGCTCAAAACGGGCTCATTTCACTTGTTTATGCACCCCAAACGGTCTAGTTATCATTCTGCAAAAACGCGGTTTTGACCATTTTTGACCCTTTTTGGTCACCAAAAAACCCACTTTCAATGCTTTTTGGGAATTTTGGAGCATCATAACGGGCCACCATGGGCTCAAAACGGGCCAAAAACACTTGTTTGAGCACCCCAAGTGGTCTAGGAACAAATTTGGAGAAAATGATTTTGGACCATTTTTGGACCCACAGATGACCCATGTAACCCTACCCTAGCACGTGCACCGTGCGCGCTGAACACCACTCTGCGGTGCCAAAATGGTGCATTGAAGGGTGATGACAATGTGGAAAAGGCTTCAAAATGATCCCATTCATCGTTATTAATCACCACAAGGGTGCCCAATGCAATCCATGGCTATAAAACACGGCACGAGAAGGTGTGATTTGAAAAGGTATGCAAAAAGGGTGCTTTCAAGGCCGATTTTGCGGTATTTTGGGCCCAAAAAGAGGTCGTTGAGGCCCCTAATCGGGTACATAACACACCAAACGATGATGAAAGGTGTTTGTTTATCATTTAGGTTAGTTCCAATGCGCCTGGACCCCTTCACGCATATCCTAGGCACCCAAATTGCCCAAAAAAATGGCATTTTCTGGCCACATCTGACAGATTTTGAAACCTGGGTGCGCTACCCGCGAAGCCCGATGCCGGTCGCCGGAGTCGAGTTTCTCGCTCAAATTTTGTGTGATTGTACTTCACACCCATAGGTATCATGCACCAAAATTTCAACCAAATCCCAAGCACCACGACGGAGTTCTGATTTTTGCCCATTTCACGCGTGCTGCTGCTTGCTTGCTGCTTGCTGCTTGCTTGCTGCTGCTGCTAAACCTGGTAGGTCCACCCTAGACACTAAAAAGGGTTATAAAACCAAGACTGGTCCCACCAGCTCGGTGACCCTAATCAAGATTGAATATTGGGACCGAGCTGGTGGGGGAGGGAACATCAGCTATGACTGGTGAGGGACATCAAGAATGATTCACACATTGATGGCTCTTGACAAAGTGAAATCAGCTTGCAAGTGAACCCCATCACCACGAGGCCCACTTTCAAGGCTTTTTGGACTTCCGAGGGGCCAAAATGCCCCAAAATGGGCTCAAAATGGGCTCATTTCACCCGTTTGTGCACCCCAAATGGTCTAGGATGAGGTTTGGAAAAATGCATTTTTGACCCATTTTTGATCCATTTTTGGTCCCAAAACAGCCCATTTTCAAGGCATTTTGGGATTTTCGAGGACCAAAATGGGCCACAACAAGCTCAAAACGGTCCAAAAACACTTGTTTTACCGTCGCACATGGTATGGGATCATTTTTGAGAAAAGTCATCTTTTTGCCCCTATTGGACCCTGTTGACCCATTTGGGCACCCACCTGTTTGCGCTTGAGCTTGCAGCTTGCCGCAGCTTAGTGGGCCTAGGTATTGGGGTCTAGGCGTCCGTTTGGGCAATTCTGAGGGGTGGAAACCACAAAAGGGGGGGGGGGGGGTTTAGGGTGGAGTAGGTGCCCTCGGAATCGCTTTTTGAGCCATGTAGCCAAAGATATGGCCTATTCTTGGTTTGGGGCCGTGGGCATTTGGAGCTTCTGGGGGCCTTTTTGGGTTGTTTCCGGGACATATCATGGAGTTAGAGGGCCGCAAAGAGCTCGTTAACACGGGGAAGTCAAGCCGCACGTGCAGTGTACCCACGGTTTCCTTTTGTTTGGCCGTTTTGAATGTGTTCTAGGGCTTTTTTTGGCCTTAAAATGGCTGTTTTTGGCCCTGAACTGCAATTTTTGAAACTGAGGTCCGCCACTTGCTAATCCCGTTCCCGGCCGCCACCGTTGAGTTTCTCGCTCAAACTTTGTGTCATTGTACTTCACACCCATAGGTATCATCCACCACAATTTCAGCCGAATCCGAAGCACCACGGCAGAGTTTAGATTTTTGCCCATTTCGCGCGTGCTGCTGCTTGCTTGCTTGCTTGCCGTTGTTGCTAAACCTGGTAGGTCCACCCTAGACACTGGAAAGGGTTGTGAAACCCTTGTTGTAAAACCAAGACTGGTCCCACCAGCTCGGTGACCCTAACCCCAACCCTAGGGCTAATCAAGACTGAATATTGGGACCGAGCTGGTGGGGGAGGGCACATTAGATATGAATGGTGAGGGACACCAATGAGTCACACATTGAAGGCCGTTGACAGGGTGGAATCAGCTTGGAAGTGATCCCCTTCACCACAAGGCCCACTTTCAAGGCTTTTGTGGACTTGTGAGGGGCCAAAATGCCCCAAAATGGGCTCAAAATGGGCTCATTTCACCCGTTTGTGCACCCCAAATGGTCTAGGATGAGGTTTGAAAAAATGCGTTTTTTACCCATTTTGACCCATTTTTGGTCCCAAAACAGCCCATTTTCAAGGCATTTTGGGATTTTTGGAGGACCAAAATGGGCCACCACAAGCCCAAAACGGTCCAAAAACACTTGTTTTAGCATCACACATGGTCTAGGATCACTTTTGAGAAAAGTCATCTTTCTGCCCCTATTGACCCATTTGGGCACCCACCTGTTTGCGCTTGAGCTTGCAGCTTGCCGCAACCTGCTGGGCCTTGGTGCGGGGGTCTAGGCGTCCATTTGGGCAATTCTCAGGGGTAGAACCCACAAAAAGTGGGGGGTTGCGGGTCGAGTAGGTGTCCTCAGAATCGCGTTTTGAGCCATGTAGCCAAAGATATGGCCTGTTCTTGGTTTGTGGCTGTCGCCAGCCAATCTGCACAAAATTTGGGGCTTCTCGGGGCCTTTTTGGGCCGTTTCCGGGACATATGGTGGAGTTAGAGGGCTTCAAAGGGTTCGTTGACACAGGAAAGTCAAGCCGCACATGGAGTGTACCCACACTTTCCCTTTGTTTGGCCGTTTTGAATGGGTTCTAGGGCTTTGTTGGCCCAAAAATGGCTGTTTTTGGCCCTAAACTGCAGTTTTTGAAACTGAGGTCCGCCACTTGCGACACCCGTTCCCGGCCGCCACCGTTGAGTTTCTGGCTCAAACTTTGTGTGGTTGTCCCTCACACCCATAGGTATCATCCACCAAAATTTCAGCTGAATCCGAAGCACCACGACGGATTTCTGATTTTTCCCCATTTCGCGCGTGCTGCTTGCTTGCTGCTGCTTGCTTGCTGCTTGCTGCTTGCTGCTTGCTGCTAAACCTAGTAGGCCCACCCTAGACACTAAAAAGGGTTATAAAACCAAGACTGGTTCCACCAGCTCGGTGACCCCAACCCTAACCAGGACTGAATATTGGGACCGAGCTGGTGGGGAAAGGAACATCACCTTCAAGGCATTTTGTGACTTTAGATGGGCCCAAATCCCTTACAATGGGCTCATTTCACTTGTTTGTGCACCGCAAACGGTCTAGTTATCATTTTGGAAAAACGGGTTTTTGACCCATTTTTGACCCATTTTTGGTCACCAAAAAGCCCATTTTCAAGGCTTTTCGGTAATTTTGGAGGGTCAAATTGGGCCACCATGGGCTCAAAACGGGCTAAAAACACTTGTTTGAGCACCCCAAGTGGTCTAGGAACAAAATTGGAGAAAATGATTTTGGACCATTTTTGGACCCACAGATGACCCTACCCTAGCACGTGCACTGTGCGCTCAACACCACTCTATCGTGCCAAAATGGGGCATTGAAAGGTGATGACAATGTGGAAAAAGGCTTCAAAATGATCCCATTCATCGTTATTAATCACCACAAGGGTGCCCAATGCAATCTATGCCAATAAAACACGGCACGAGAAGGTGCAACTTGAAAAGGTATGCAAAAAGGATGCTTTTCAAGGCCGATTTTGCGGTATTTTGGGCCCAAAAAGAGCTCTTTGAGGCCCCTAATTGGGCACAAAACACACTAAACCATGATGAAAGGTGTTTGTTTATCATTTAGATTGATTCCAATGCAAATGGACCCCTCCATGAACATCCTAGGCACCCAAATTGCCCAAAAAATGGCAATTTTGGGCCATTTTCGACGAATTCTGAAACAGAGGTCCGCCACTTGCGAATCCCATCCTTGGCCGCCACCGTTGAGTTTCTTGCTCAAACTTTGTGTGATTGTACTTCACACCCATAGGTATCATCCACCAAAATTTCAGCCAAATCCAAAGCACCACGAGGGAGGTCTGATTTTTCCCCATTTCGCGCATGCTGCTTGCTGTTGCGTGCCAAACTGCACTGCGCGCGCTCAACACCACTCTATCGTGCCAAAATGGGGCATTGGAGGGTGATGACAATGTGGAAAAGGCTCAAAAGTGATCCCATTCCTCGTCATTAATCACCACAAGGGTGCCCAATGCAATCTATGCCAATAAAACACGGCACAAGGAGGTGCAACTTGAAAAGGTATGCGAAAAGGGTGCTTTTCAAGGCCGATTTTGCAGTGTTTTGGGCCCAAAAAGAGGTCGCTGAGGCCCGTAATCGGGTACATAACACACTAAGCCATGATGAAAGGTGTTTGTTTATCATTTAGATTGATTCCAATGCAAATGAACCCCTCCATGGACATCCTAGGCACCCAAATTGCCCAAAAAATGGCAATTTTGGGCCATTTTCGACGAATTCTGAAACAGAGGTCCGCCACTTGCGAATCACGTTCCCGGCCGCCACCGTTGAGTTTCTTGCTCAAACTTTGTGTGATTGTACTTCACAACCATACGTATCATGCACCAAAATTTCACCCAAATCCAAAGCACCACGAGGGAGGTCTGATTTTTCCCCATTTCGCGCATGCTGCTGCTTGCTTGCTGCTTGCTTGCTTGCTGCTGCTGCTGCTGCTGCTAAACCTGGTAGGTCCACCCTAGACACTAAAAAGGGTTATAAAACCAAGACTGGTTCCACCAGCTCGGTGACCTTAACCCTAACCCTAACCGCCCCCCCTCACCCCTGGCTAGACGCCCCCATGACCCCCGGCCTGAGCCCCCCCCCCCCGACCCCCGGCAGGACCCCCCCCGACCCCCGGCTGGACCCCCCCCCCAACTGCCCCCCCCCCAATTTTTGACAGATAGCTGGGGGTGGGTCGCATCAGGACCAGTTGTAGTCGCCGCCCCCCCCCCTGGTCTAGCCGTAGTGGAGACCCATACTTTGTGATACTAGGGGCATCATTGTTGCCCCTAGCGTAGGTTTTGATGCTTCTTCCACATTGGGGATATGGCATTTTTGGATTTTCACCCACTTTCACCCATTTCCACCCCTTTTCACACTTTTTTGCTCATCTCCACAATGGACTCCCACACTTTGGTGTGGGCCCTTGAGTTGGGGTGACGGACTCCCCGGTTTTTGCGTGACCACAGTCGAATGCCCTATGCGAGGCCGCATCACTGCTGATGAGGATGCGTGGTTGTACCACAAGTGGAAACCAGAGGTTGACGTGGATTCCCTCCTGCAAGCCACTTTGCCCCCGGGTCCAATTGACGATGAGGTGGACACATACGAGGCTTTGGCACTAGCTGGTAGGGTGAGTGAGCTTTCAAATGCTGCCACTCCGGAGCATTCTGATCTTAGTTGACAATTGAACAGAAAAGAGGATATGTGTGTGGCTTTTGCATGATGTCTTATGTGAGGGGAAGGTAGCTTGCGTTTGTCTTGAGCTAGGGTAGTTTGGGTGACCTGAATTTAGGGGCATTTGGAAGGGGTGTGCCTGGGGGTTCTTTAGGGAGGAACTAGTCTAAAAGTAGCGCGCAGTGCAAGGATTCCCCCTATGCCACTGAACACTGAACACTGTACCTCTGCAACGCTATGCCCCTGAAACGCGATGCCCGTGGAACACTATGCCTGTGGAGCACCTTACCCCTTGAACGCTGTGCAGCTGCAACATTGTGCTTCCAGAACACTGTGCCCCAAGAACACTATGCCCATGGAATGGTATGCCCTGGAACAGTCAGCCTGGAATACTATGCCTGTGGAGCACTCCACCCTCCGAGCACTGTGCACGTGCAATTCTAGGGCCTCTGCAGTACGATGCCCCTCAGTCAATGTGCCCCCGCAACATTATGCCCTTGGAACAGTATACAGTAGAAAGAGGCATATGCTTGAATGTGTGGAATATTTGCTGAGTGGACCCCAAAAGTCCGAACTGTTTTATTGTATTTGTTCAGTCTTTTACATTGGTTGACATGATGTACACAAGCATGAATCCATGACCTTAAAGTGTCCTTTTGCTGGGGGGCACCTGGGTTGAATTACAACTCTCTAGCTGTAGGGTCATGCTGTTGATTCAGAGCCTCATGTGATGGCTAAAAGCGGTCTGATGAGAAATCTGTTGGACGGCAGTATGCGCTGTGGAGATTGTTTTGATACATATATATCTATCCATGTAACTGGTGGAGCTCATACCTGCTCCTCTGCAGCCTGTTACGGGCTTCGTTCAAGAGGGCCCTTTTGGAAGCAGGGGGTTCGGAAGGTGGGTGCGAACCCCGCACCCACCATGAGTGAATTTTTCCCCAGCCCTGGAGAGTCTGTCTCCTGTATGTCCCCCGCCCCCCCCCCAAAAAAAAAACGCGACTATGGTGTAAATTAAGCAAGGAATCGCTGGGTTTCCATTGAAAAAGCACGTTATTTTGGCTGCAGGAGTTTTGCTCCTTCAGCAACGGTTCTCGGCCAGTGCAATGGCGGATATGGCAGGGTATCTGAATTACAGACACAGCCTACGGCCTTATGGCCTCAACCTGTGTTCCATCCACTTTCGCTGTAAATATTAGATTTGTCTGGTCTTTGTGCAAAGACGGTAAATGCAGTCAAGTAATTTTGTGAATGGATGCCAAATCTTATCTGTCCCTGTTTGTACCTATTTTGATCATTTCCTGCCAGAGCTGAGTCACGATAGTATATTTGCCGTGTGTGCAGAAAACTAAGCCTGGGTATGTGTGCGCATGTGGTATTCCTGCAGAAAACTAAGCCTGGGTATGTGTGCGCATGTGGTATTCCTGCGGCCCGCACTCTTGAGTGTGTCATATCTTGACCAGAACATCTACAAACGGCCCCTGTACTAGGTCCCGGATAACTCAAAAAGCCTGGAGGGATGGCACCAATTCTTTATGCATTCCTTGTCAGTACACTAGCTCATGCGCATACAGGCTTGGACTTTTTTCAAGCACATGTGCAGATACTTGAGGATAGGAGTTTGTTGCGGGCCAGCATTCCAGTATTTGGCTGAAAATGTATTTGAAGACCCTGTTTTCAGTTGAAACACGGCGCCCAAAGATATTGAAGAGGCCAAGTATCTAGTCCAAGTATCAAGTATTGTGTTTCGACTGATCTTATCAGAAAACACAACTGCTGTACATGGCAGCACAAACCCCTCACACACCTCTCTTTGGGGATTGAGTTCGCAGACTCTACTGGGTGAATGTCAGCCAGATAGCTTTCTGCAAAAGCGGCCTTCTTTTGGATTTCGTTGGTCAGCGTTGTGAGATTCCGAAGTGCTCACCTGGACCATGAGTGTGCCTGGACAAGAACTGAACAGACACTGGGGGGATGCCGTGCACGCAGTGCAAACTTTGGTATGTCGGCAACTGCTTGAACCCTAGTTTTGACCTTTTTTCACTAGTTGGTTGTTCCATAACAGAAATTTTTACGCTTCTTGTGCATTGAGGATGTGGCACATTTGAATTGCCACCCATGTTCACCCATTTTCAGCCATTTTAGCCCATTTTTACTTGGTTTCGTTGTACGTTCTTTGTTATAGGTGGATGCTAGATTATGATGATGGGGAATCACCGGATGTCGTGTACATTTACAATGCACCAAATCGGCAGGTGGGTTGTTACACACTCCAAAGCGGATTCCAACTTTCATGGTCATTGCCTTGCTATGTCCAGGAAACAATGTCTTTGTGGATTCTCTTTACGAGCCAGCACTTGAACCCTCCATCCGCACTCTCGGATCATTGCGCATCAGCAGCATGGTTTATAAGCAACGGCCCACATAGTGCTGCATATTGCTACAAGTTGGGCCCCAATGGGGTCAAGGCAGAATGCCTATGTCTCTAGAAGGCTGCCACCATCTTCCAACGCACTCACACAACAGCAGATTGCGCTTGGCCACGGCCACCAATCACCAAGTATGTGAAGACCCTTGTGACGCCTGCATAAATGCATGGGGTTTCCCTCCCTTCCTCCGTGGCTAGGTTTCATTGTGTGGGCATTGCACGCAGTGCGCACGCAGTGCACCAACTTGGCCTGGGCTTTTCAACACCCGCCTCTCAAGACATGGAACTCGTGCCTAGAAGCTGTATGAGTAAATCCTCGTAGACTTGTGTATAAGTAAACTCTCGTGGACCTGTTCAGATTCAATTGATCTTGAACCCCCACTGCTCATTTAGATCATCTCGGAGGCCACCTCCCCTCGCGTTGCAGTTCTTGGATTTTGATTGTGCAGCAGATCTGTAGTGATCTTTTCTGACTGTGCACAACCTGCTTGTGGTCAGCTGATTTGAAAGCCTTGCACACTCAGCTGTACTGGACAAGACAGACAGACACTACCACTTGACCCGTCATTTTGTGTTCTTTTCATTCCTAACACCGCTCATGCACCTGTGTTGCCTCTACTGTCTCGGCTATTTATCATTCACCCCAGTCTGTTTGGGCCGATGACCTGCCCTGGGATTGCCGCCCATCATGCATTCAAGTCCCACTCCAATACTTCAAATCCAAGTACATAGTGTCAGCTCTATTGCTTCAAATGTGGCTGTCCAAGAGGTGCTGTAACATATCTCCCCGCATTGTAACCCCCCCCCCCCCTCTTGTATAAGCTACGCCCTTGTCCAAGCTACAGTAGGCGTAGGGACCGTATTAATTTGGGACCTAATTTTAATTCGGTACCAAACGTAGTGCAGCCACATAAGACATGGGTTTCCCGACGAATTTGTGAGTCACATGGAGTCATGGACACATTTGTTGTGAGTGTTTGCCCCACTTGAACCCACATAGCTCTGATTTTTGGTATCCTTGTGCATTATATTCCCCTTGCTTGTACCAGCTCACCATGCAATCCTCTCTTTCTGAACCTGGGCGCCCGGTGTCAGTAGTTATATGTGTCGCGCGCAAGCTACGCCCGTGTCCAAGCTACAGTAGGCGTAGGGACCGCATTAATTCGGGACTTTGGCGTAGCTTATACAAGGGGGGGGGGTATATCCGAAGAGTGGTATGGATTGAAACAGGCTTGTGACAACAGTATTTCTATCGCATAGATCTCGCTGTAACATATCTCCCCATGTTGTATCTCTGAAGAGTGGTACGGACTGGAACAGGCTGGTGGAAACAGTCTTTGTATCACCTAGGGGGCGCACCGTGCGCTGTGCGCTCGCCGTGCCCGCGCTGTGCGAAAAGTCGGCTGTTTTTCACCACCGGTCTCCACGGGTCCCGGGGTCCTGAATTCTGCACCCTACAGCCCCTGCTGGTACACCAGGGATTTTTTGTTTTAGTCTGATGCTTGGCACGGGTCCCAGGGTCCTGAATTCTGCACCCCCCATGCTGTTTTGAATGGATCATGCACGCTTCTGTAGGTGGGTGGTTTTCAGGGGTGTTCCCGGAATAAACAACGCAATTATTGGTGCTGTGCGAAAACGCCCCCATAGAACCATACTGAGTTCTTCCTCATTGATAGGCTGCTCTTCCTCTTCTTTCTCACCATCTTTATACCTAATTGGAGTAGCCACCATGTTAGTGTTATCATCTGCCTGATAGGGGATGCGTAATGGGGGGAAAAGGTAGGGTGCACAACACACCCACCGCCTTTGGGTTTCACTACCTAGCGGTCTATCCAGTTGATTGTGGAGACTCCACCTCGACACCCCAGTTGACATCCGCAAGAAAGGTATGCATCCAAATGTTTTTCTGGTGTTGTTGTTTCTTTCCCAGTCGAAATTCTTGGATTCGCACGGTGCTTCTACCACATGCTGAGGAACCATTCTCAGTGAGTCCTGAAATTACAAATTCTTGGCCCATTGGCCGATGCCTCCTCATGCGAAGTCTGTTGTATCGTCAGGAGAAGACAGTGTCCCCTCTCTTTGCGAGGGGTAGGCCTGTCCTGGAAATGCTATATGACTCTGGTCTTGCACCAAAATGTGGCATATCTACACTGAGAACTCACCTTCGCACTGGGTTCACTGAAAGCAAAAATAAAGATTCATCTGGAACATATTTTGCTTAATCCAGCATTGTGCACCTTCCAAAAAGGTTTGTTCCGCCGGCGGCACTGCTAATTGCTCTGGTGCTTGGGCTGGGTGTATAACTGCCCTGATTGGATTGATTCTCTCCAGCAGGATGAATTGTTTGTGATTCTTCAAGTGTTTAAATTGGCCGGGTATTTGAGGTGGAGTCGGCTCTTGGTGGGAAGTGATGGTTTTTCAGCACATGAGCTGGTGACAAGTCTGCTCTGTGCTTCGGGACTGCATGTTCGAAATAGGCTCTTGAGGCAATTGTTTTGTGTGCGGAGGTGGAGTGCAATGGGTGTGGCCCGTTTTTATGTTCATACGCAGCTCAACCTAGCAGACCCGCCTAGCAAATTAGGACGGTTTTCCTCTGCGGCTGCTTGTGATTGCGCGTTATGAGAGGTGGAACCGACACGACAGGCCGTTTCCCTATTTTACCGCGGTCCCGCATTTTCCCTGGGGGGGGGGGAGGTGACGTGCAGAGCGGAATTGTATTTTTGTGTTTTGGGACAGATTTGTCGTCTCAATGGCACATTGGACGGTCGTGTGCACGTTGACCGCCCTACCCCCCCCGGGGGGTAGGAAGTCTTCATTTTTGTGGGGTAGGACTTTGCCTGAGTGGCATTGCCTGCATTGGATCAGTTTTTGGTACATTGCTTTTACCGAGTGCGTGCGCCTGCATGATATGGAGACAACGTAACATTAGGGCTGAGCGGTACCCCGCGGCTCCGCTGCCATTTGCTGACCAGGGCGTAGGGTAGGCGGCCTTGGGGTTGTCGGGCTGCGCCAACCACACCGAGGTACTGGCTTTGGGGGCTGGCGGTGCTCCAGGGCACGTGGTGCGCTGCCCGAGTGTGACCCGGGTCTTTGTGCAGACAATTTGGGAGTGTGGACGTTGTCCCCCGGGCAGACGGCCGTGTGCGCACACGGCTGTCTGCGAGGACCAGCTTGTGGTGCTAGGATGTCCTAGGGTTGACGGAGCCCCTCCACATGGTGCAAGTCCCCATGCACTTCCGGTTTCAAGTGTGGGAGGCGCTCCGCTGCCATGCCGCACGCCACTTGAAGGTGTGCCACCCGGCGACCTTTGGGGGCTTGGGCGATGGCGTAGATGGCATGCTCTTTCGCGCGGCACTCCGGGTGGCCTCCAATGAAACGGAGACCTCACTACTACATGGGCTCCTCATGGGCGCCCTGTGGACCTTGGCGCGCGTGGGGGGGCGTGGGCTGCGGATGGCCTCGACTTTCCCATTTTGCGGGGCTACCAAGGAGGATGAGGCACATGTCCTTTGGGATTGCCCGTGATGGGCCCTGTGGCTGCACGCCGCGATGAAGGTCATACACGATCTGAGCCCTCCTATGCAATGGCCAGTGTGCCTGTGGCGGGGCTTTTGCCCGAGCTTTTCGGAGGGCTTGGATAAGGCCCCGGTGGACACACATTCATGGCATGTACCTCGCCGTGCTAGTGGAGCGCATGGCTTCTTGACGCGCGCGCCATCGCCGCGGGACCACGGGCACTACCCTTGGGCAGAGTGTGGCCCCCCTACCACGCCTACACCGGGCACCCCTATTGTGCCTGCGGCCAGGCATGCCTTCTGGGTGGCCAGGGTGGGATCCAGCCTCCGCCCATGACCTGCTGCGTCGGGCGGTGGCGCTTGCATGGCATCACCACAAGGCCCTAGAGATGTCCTCTTGGCGGAGCTGGCTTTGGACTACGAGACCTATGTGGGCCACGTGACCTCAACGTCGCCGCACCACCGGCCTTTAGGGAACGCACCTCCTGCTGGGTGAGCGGGCCCAGGTGCCGCGCCAGGCGGCGCGGCAGGTGCAACGGCACTTGGCAGCGGACCAAATGCTACGACGGGCACCCATGGACCGATGTCGCTCACTGCTCCCGCTAGGCAGGCACCCCGGCTGCGGGTGCCCCTACATCGGGGGCGTGGAGGAATTGGCCCATTGCCAGGACATTTGGCACCACTGGCTCTGGCCCCCTGCCCCTCTCCGGCTTGTGGGGGGACCGCGCTTCGTTATAGGCTATTTCCTCTTTCCACGTGAGGGGGGCCAAGCGGTGCCGCCGGAGCATCATGGCTTGGGAGAGGGGCACAGTGGGGGTGTGCTGCCGGGAACACGGGGCGCCGTCTTGCGACCGGTGTCGCGCATGTGGTATGGTATCGGCTAGTGTTGCTGCCATGCGAACACGGGCTAGGGGCACTCTGGAGCGGCAGGTCGCGTGCTCATCAATCCAGTTGCAGCGGGTCCGGAGGTGCGGGATTGACGCTGTAGGTGCGAGGAGAGGGGGTGCAATACCTCTGTCATGGGTGGGCCACACGTGGCGAGCGTCGAAGGCGTTGCCCCCCTCTAACGCAGCCGGCAACGCAACAACGCACTTTGGAGCCCAGGATGTCGGGGAAGTTGGCGTTGGGGCCGCGGATGCGCTTGGACTCACCACCCTGGCACTGAATGCGCGTGGCAACAAATACCAAACAAGCGGAGCTGGCCACTACTACGAGGGGGGGGATCGCACACAAGAGTGCCCCCACCCCCTGCTGTCCCGACTCCCGAAGACCGGACCGACCCCCCCCGTTACCGGGCTCACTGCCCGGCTAGCAAGGAAGTTTCTGATTCGAGGCGGATAGTAGAGGGGCCCTCACCCCCAAAAATTTTTTCGGGCATCTCGCGGTTGCTCGCCGCTGTGCGCCCTCAAGCCCACCCCCCTCCCCCCCCTTAGCCCCTTGGGTGTGGGGGGGGGGGGTGCGGTGAGGGGCGGCCTTCCTTTTTTGTGTGGTACCATATGTGCGTTATTTTGATTACGATGTTGCCCCCTTTGCACCGCAAAATGGTCATCTGCACTATCTTCCCACGCACCTTTTGCGAAAGGCGCCAAGGGCTGTCTTCGGCTCTTGACTCTCGTTGCACTTGGCTCTCTCCTTTTTGTGCACTGCATGTGCTACATGTTCTGCTGGTCCTGCTTCAACCAACCAACGCGTGACAACTCACACGTCACCATTTGGGGGGCTCCTCACCCCCCCCCTTCCGCGTCTTCGTCGTTCTCCCGGACGTTGGTGCCAGCGGCACCGCGACGCCTCACCTAAGCGGTGTTTCTCAACGTGGGCTGGCGGGCCAACTTGGTGGCCCTGGGGCTCACGTGGACCTCCCCACCGGGGAGGACGATGCCTAATTGAGGGCAGCCGAGTCGGCTCCATGGGAGGGCGAGCATGGAAGAGACCTACACTTGAGCTTCCCCTCTTGGCCGCCGTACTCCGTAGGAGGGCAGCTTGTATGGAGGAGGGGGGCGCCTAAACTCTCATTGGACCCCACCTCCGACATTTTTTCTCCGCACATAGGCCTAAGGCCGGTGAAAGGAGTCATACCCAAAGTTGCCATTGTAAAGGCTATTTGTTGGCCTTTGAAAGTTTTTGAAAATTCTACTTTTTCCGAAACCCTTCTGTCGCCCCTAGGTTGCGTTCGGGCTTTTTCTTGCACACAATGTCCACAATTGCAAATGGCCTCGAGAACGCCAGCCGCATGTTCAGGAACAGAGCGAAGGGAGTGTGTTGGCGGGTGCATAGCCACCGATGCCCCATCTGCTAAATTTCATCGACATAGCTTTGTGGCACAATGCATTGCTCAAGCACAACAGGGTGAGCGGTGGGCCGCCAATGATCCTCAACTCGCTCACGGCGTCTGGGCGCCGTGTGGTGTAGCTTCAAATATATCTCATAGAATGTCCACACAGCTTCAATCGGGTAACGTAGAAGTGACTCTTGCAAACTGCTTGCTGTTCTCTTGTCTCAGCATTAATGTCTTCTGCTATTACTGTAAATGTCGTACATGCCGCAGTTACTGGTGCTTTTGCTACTACAGCCAAAGGGCTATTGCGAAATGCATTACGTGCTGGGACTCTGCAAAAGCTTTTGCATTTCTGCCTCATGTTGCGGAAGAAATGCAGGAGCCGGCATTCTATGGCATAGTTCAAGGCTGCCGCCACCGAGAAGAAGCCCCCACGATGGTACTGGACATTTTTGTCACAATTGCAAGCCCTGTACTGCCTTGTGCGTCGCATGGCCCTCCCATAGTCTAACAGTGGGTCTGGTTACAACTGGGGTATTATGTCCTGCCGCCAACGCCTGAAGGTAGGAGTCCTTGGTCCGTGTAACACTAAGCAAGAATCCATTCACCATCGTGTTGGACTAGCAGCACACAACTTGTGGAACACCATGCACCGTAGGCAAGTTTGTATATGGTTTGATAACTTGAGGTGATACAGGTCGGGATGTTATCCCCATTCACCCGACTTAACCCTAAACTGTACAGTTGTTGCTGTTTTGCACACTACTGCCCTGCCTGCATACTCGGGTCTGCCGGAGCTGGCCGAAGTTGAGGCGAGGGTACCAAAGGTTGCAGATGACATCTTTTGCTCACATAGAGCATTATTTGATCGTATTGATGTTGCCAACCAAGGTATTCGGAGAGTTTGGGTTCGTGCTCCTTTATATATTGCCCGAAAAAATGTTCGTTCCCTCAACTAGAGACCCTTTTTCTTGTGTGTGCTCCGCTCCGGCACACACAAAGAGCTTTTGCAACTTGTGGTTGATCTGTCATGTGTGGAACACCGCACCAGGCACTATGTTCCGCTGCTTGTGGACATGAAAATACACTTTGCACTACTTAAGCTGTGTTATGGTGCCGCTTGTGTTCCATGGAATGTACCGCAACTACTGTTGGGTTTTCCTTTGGTATACGGTGTGTGGCATAGCTATAAGTACGGCGTTGAATTGATCTATAGGGCCTTCCTGCCGTTCATTAAGTTTTTGGAGCCGGGGAATAGCCTTTTGGTTGGGTCTATCCTCCCTCGCAAGGTCAAGGTCATCCATATGGAGAAGACCTTGCTTGGACTCATGCTACACCGTCCAGTAGAGGCAGACTAGATGAGCGTGTAACTGCCCTGCTGAGTAGTAGGCGGGACTTGACACCCATTCAGCGCAAGGGTCTGCGTATGTTGTTACCCCTTAGCTTAGGTGGCCGAAGCAAGTACGCTTTTGTGCCGGGGTGTCTGCAAACTTGGTACAGGTAATTTGCCCGATTTACCTACTTTTTGTAACCACAAAATTTGACTACCCAGTTTTTTGGCCCAATTACCCACGAAAATGCATGATTTTCCTCCAAGAAAGCTCTCACAATTTTTGCTATTTTACCCACTTTTCTGTAAAATGCACCATATTTTGGGGGTTCTTGAACTAGAAAACCTTGCTTTTTGTTGTTGTCTCCTCCATGCTTTTTTTCTCCTACCTTAAAAATGCAACTTTTACGCCGGTGGTTTCCAAAATGCTGTAAAAGGGTACCATTTTCCTATTCGTATTGCGAGGCCTCGCAATACGAGACATGAAACCAGGTAATTCCTTGCAATTACACACAGCTTCAGATCATTCAGAAACAAGCAAAAATAGAATACAGAGTATCAATACATTGTGTGCGTCGACACGAGAGGCTTTCAGAATGCGAGGCCTCGCAATACTGACTGCCGCCTTAGAGTCAATATAATCGTCATCTCCAGATGATGCTTCTAAAAACAGAGCTGAAATGGCGCATTGCCTAATCTGGAATGCGAGGCCTCGCAATGCGAGACGACATATCACGGAAAACAGGGCTGCAACGCCCTTTAGGGCTTCTTCTTCTTCTTCAATCCCGCTGCCAACATCTTACTCCTCGACGTCGAGCCCACTGCTGTTCCCGGATCCGGAAGGCTCAGCGTCCTCTTCACTGCCTGGGGCTGCGTCAGGGTCGTCTGCTTCAGCTCAGCTGCCGCCTTGGTCTTGGGCTTTTTCGGCTTCGGCGCCTGGCTCGCCTCCGGTTCGTCATCATCTGCATCGCCAGCCTGGAACGCCCGAAACTGCGTTGACTTCCGAGGAGATCGCCGATCACATCCTGTCAGCGGCGGGTCATCGTCATCGTCCCCAAGATCCTCCAAGTCCTGGTCTGCAACTTCTGCATGGGCATGCTGACTTGGTTCCTCTGCCGTCGGCATACCCCACAGTCTCGTCCTCAACCCACATTGGCATGCCGAACTGGATCCAGAGCTCGCACTGCGCCAACCTGGTCTGCTCAATTCCCGCCTGCACACGCTGCGTCACCTCGTGATGGTAGCTCCGTGCCCAATCCGATCGCTTCTGTTTGTTCAATTGCAGAGAACAAACTTGTGGAGGATCATCCAAGGCTGCCACTTTCGCCGCCATGTGCACATCGCGATCGAAGATCATGACGTTCTCCGTGCGGTTTTTGGTCCGCATCAGCGTTGCCATCCACGTATAAAGCACAAGGGGCATGAACCCTGGTTCATCACGTTCGCGACGAGCCAAACCGATGTATGGGGGGATCTGTAGTGAGGAGTAGCGAGATCGCAAAGGCATTGCGAGGCCTCGCAATCCAAAAGCGTTGTACACACCTTTTTCTTGATCTTCACACCGGCCAGCCGAACCAGTGCTTTCACTTGAATTCCGCCTTTTCCCGTCTTGCCTGCGCCAGGTAGCCAGTAACACACTTGCACTTTTTTATACCAGTAATCGTTCTCCGCAATTCCAGGTGTCTCGAGAACTGTTTGCGGGGCGTCCCAAACAGGCTCCACCTCGCCGTAGATCACAAGCACAGTTTCAAGGTTGTCAATCAACTTGGCCATCACAACGGGACTCACAGGATCAGCACCGCCCGCAAGATTCGCATCCAGAATGATCAATTCGGTGTCCAGAGCCTCCAAAAACTTCAGGGGATCTTGCGGATCTTTGTAAAGGGCGCACAGCATTTTGACCATCTTTCCACTGACCTCAATGTTCACCACGTCCACTTTTCCAGACTCCGTGGACTTGACTTCCGTCAAGGGCGATGCCAATCGTTGCCGCAGGCGACCAAGGTCGATTGATGCCCCATCTTTGGATAAGTGTGTCCCATCGCCGTCCAGAACCGCGCCTTGCTGAGCGTTTCCCATTTTGGCGATGGAGCCTCACCTTTGCATTGCCAAGCCCCCAAAGGGATCCGAAACCAAAGGACATCCCAGTCATGCAACGGTACCTTCTCTGCCGGACTGGCCTCTGCAAACGTGTGGAAAGATTGTATTCACCGACTGTGCTTCGTGTTTGCGTGTTTGCCTACTTGCTTGTCAGGGAAACATACTTCGGGAGGGATGGATGACGCTGTCCGGAGCGGCTCCCCAATGCCAATTGATCCACTGCTGCTTCCGGTAAGCAGAGGCCCGGTCCTGGATTTCCTTGATGTTCGTCTTTGGTCTCGACATGTCGGCGGCGACCCGTTGTAGGAGCGATGACTCGTACAGACCCTGCAAAAACTTTAGCTGGTTCATTGTCACTGGTGTGTCCATCTTCTTGAAATTATCTAGGGACGTCACCGCTGCGTCCTCCGCGTGGTACACCCACGTGAAGAACGGTCCAAACGCCTTAACTGAATAAGTCTGCACAGGAGGAGGATACGTAGCCAGATTGCGGATTGCGAGGCCTCGCATTCGAAAATGGAACATACTTGGAGTTCATCATCGGAAACCTGTGGTGGAATCCGGGCACTTCTGCTCGCGGCTTTCGGGATGGTTCGGTGAATGTGTTCTCTAGCAGTCTCGTCAGGCCCAGCCGGCGAATCTCGCAAGTGCATAAGCAAGTTGTCAGTTGCTTCCAACGGTGGCACGGCGGAGATGTCCAGATCGCTGGCCTGCTTCCGACCGGCGATTGATACTCGGGTAGCCCAACTGGTCTCTCTCTTCAGCAGGTTGACCTCAATAATTTGCATCCACTGCGGTGGGTCGAGGCCCTTCTCAAGACGTTCGTTTCGGAGCTCTTTCAGTGCACAGACACAGTGCTGCTTTGCAATGACGATGCAATCTTCGGCTGGAGACGAAAAAAAGGTTTTGAGGGCATACACATGAAACTTCGCCGCTGTGGCCAGGTTACCTACCTGGTGATTGCCATGCAGTCACGGTCACGGGCTGCTCAGGAGGGTTTGCGATGAGACTTGTCTTAACCTTGTCCACTCGCTTCTGTTGATACTTCCGGATTTGGCCGTACTTCTTCTTCTTGTCGATCGAAAGGCTCCCGACGTCGACCTCCACCTGCAAAGGCTTCTTGTAGAACCTCAAGAACTCCTCTGGCACCGTTTCCTGCGTGGACGGTACTTGTGAGGTGTCTGGTGATGCTCTGCCCGCTTTTGTTGGCGTCAAACTCTCTGCCATGTTGAAATAGGCCTGTAAAAAGGGAGAAAACTGTACATCTTTATCCTTTGATTGCGAGGGCTCGCAATCGACATTATAGGTATTTGTCGGCAATTACCTAC